>JARGYV010082692.1:0-21538 GCA_029532675.1 Ornithodoros moubata
AGAGAGAGAGAGAGAGAGAGAGAGAGAGAGAGAGAGAGAGAGAGAGAGAGAGAGAGAGGAGGGGAATGAATGGGAGAAAGAGCTCCTGGGTGGCCAAGTTGCACCATGTTGTCGAGAGAGTCTCTGGAAGTTTGCATGTGTGGAAATTATCCGGAAGATAACAGAATATGGCTCGCTTAGGAGGCCACGAGTTCCCATATCTTGTTTCTGTCACATGTTACGGAACTAGCGTTAGACACGGATTTTGCCCAAGGCCGTGTAAAACATGTAGATATTGCATTCCATTACTTAAAGGGCCCGAGACAAATCGCGTGTCAACTGTCTGATTTTCATTTACAGTACAAGTCGTTAGGGCAATCAATGATGCACATCATTCTCACGGCTCGAAACGCTGCCGTTGTCTAATTCAGCTGCAGAAGTACTTCGACCTCGCCGAATGCTGGTTCCACGGGAACCGTCATAACTACCGGAACTGCGTAATACCTACTCACTGAACGGAAATGGCGTATAAACGCTGAGCCCCTGCTGTGCATTTCTGACTATTGGTAGCTGCAATACACGAGTCACTTTTGCAAACCGGTGGACCTTACGTGCGTAAGAAGCCCGGTTCATTAACATAAAGAGGCAATAGCTTTAATTAGTGATCAGAAGCAGCAGTTCATCAAGATTATTCCACAAATTACAAATTAGTTGAAATGTGAAAACCATTACTGCGATGCTACGTTAATGCCGTCAGGAGGACAAGTGTACCAAAGTAATAGTGACATCACTGCCCCTCTTCTCCGGTAGAGCGAGGCAAGCGAGGAGGAGCCGGAAGGCGTACTACGGCTGGCTCGATTTAAAAAGAAACTACCGGACCAATCATCGCGAAACTCTGTAGAAATGTTTTATATTTTCCGTCCCTCTATATTCAAGCAAAAAATCTTCCAGAAAAGTTTCTGGTCCCGAGTCCTTTAAGCACACATTGATTCATAAAAGCCAGAGGCCTCGTTATTACGGGACTCCTTAAACACCTTGGTAGCTCGTGTGTAGCAACTGTCGTTGATGACGACAATGATGCTGCACAGTGAGCATTGTTGCGACCAAGGTTCTGAGCAGTAGCGTGGAGAAGGGCGCCATGCAGGGGTCACGGTAACAACGTTTTTATTACATCAAAGGAGAGACGACAGACCACAGGCTCTCTGGGTCTTGCGCTTTTAAGGAGTACATAGGCGGGATCAGATGTCGCTTCGATACATTATTTAGAAAGGCTTGTGTCAGGTCGGGTACACAAACGCCCAAGAATGGGAGCACTTTCCCCGTTGTATCGGCTGCCAAGGTCCCCCAGATCAGCGTAGAGAAAGAGCGCCCTAATGCTTCTTGGCCTATTTCTTCTGGGAAACGCTGCGTTGGCCCAGTGCTCTCGGGAGGAACATGCCACGAGGTCGACTCGCCTTTGTAGCAAGGAAAATGGCGACCCAGGATTTGTTCAGTCGCAACAGCATGCAGCAGCTGTGTTACGTAGGCGCTCTCTCATCAGGCTCTTTGTATACCAAGGACTCATGGTGGAGAGAAACTACTATCTCGCCTACAACACTTCTCTGCCTCCTGGTTTGTGCGTAAGTGTGACCCACCTCATCCAAGCTTTAGCGCCGATACTGACTTCATACCCCTCAATCACCTTTAAGATGAGAAGAACAGTGAAGACAGGTGGAAGTGCAGAGCCGACAATGTCAAGAATAGGAACTCGCCTGTGTGTTCTGCAGACTTTTGTCACACGCTGTTGCTCAACAAGAACGCAACACACTGACGGAATCTAAAGTAATGGCTGAAGCAATGACTATCTCAAAGAAGAGATTTATGCCATGACGGAATCACGGGTCGACTTACTAGCCGTCGCTCTCTGACTAGGGAAATATCAAAAGCGCCAACATCCAAGACAGTGCCAGTATGAGAGCGAAACTACTTTGAACGAAATGAAAAATAGGGTGGCTATAAGAAAGAAACAGGTGATATAATTATCAGGTCTTCGCTTTAGCTGACACTAGTTCCATGTGGTCGGTGGTAGTGCGAAGAGATATTGTAAAGAAGGGGGCACAGGCACAGCTGTTGGCTGCCTGAAAGTACAAATGAATGAATGATCGTGGCTCGCGCAAGCGCGAGACCGAGTCGTAGTAGCTGCTGATGATTATCAGGATCAGGATGACTCAATTCTGCCTCACAATATCAACAAGCTGTTCTATGGTCACCTCGATGTCTCGCAACTGGACTGGAGTTTACTAAGTTTATGATAAGTATCACCCAAATAGATGGTATCATCGTGGGTAATTCTCTTTGAAAGCAGGATACGTCAGGCAGCTGACAACTCAGGCTCTTTGCTGAGACTGTATTTTACTAGAATCCAGGTGGTGCACTGCCTTCCAGATAAAATGAGGTGATTAATGGGTATTTCCTCTTGCCGTTCCCACAAGAATCCGCCCGGTCCCGGAAACTGAAGCCCGGATAAATGGTGCCAAAATGCATGGAATGAATTCCGTTCCCAAGTTGTTTCTCCGGATGCTCCGGATAAATGAAAGCCGGGTAAACGGTGCTCGACTATATAAAACTACGAGCTCAAAGAGCAGGGCTCCACCCTGATGGACCGTGTACTAAAGAGAGGTGTAAACAAATGATATCAAAATGCTATATCTAATAATATACTGCTTAAAGACTTAGAGAAACGAAGACAGGAAAGCGTAATCAGAAACATAGCTGTGCAGAAGAAAGGCACGAAGCTCGGGAGGTGTCGGTGACTTTCTCTATTTTTCTTTTTCGTTACAGATTTACTGACGTTGTTGCGATAACAAGAGTGCGGGTGTTGGTCGCGGAATGTCTTAATACAGTGGGAGGATTCTTTACGATCCTCGTTTCCAGCGTGCCTTTCCAAATCGCAGTGGTCATCTTCTCGCTAACGATGGGTTCGATGAACTGGCAATAGGATTTGCTGCAAGGAACGCGCTGTGCAGTTCACGTGTCAGATAGCGATGACTTATAATACGTGTAAAAGTCCAAATCGATAAAAAGAAAAATGACGATAATGCTTTGTGTTGTTGTGATGGCGCGATATCCCGGAGTTTAAGGACTTTTGCTAGCAGTAACGGGCATATACGTTAGCTCTCTCTTATTTTTCTCTTTGTGTTTTCACGTAAAAAGAAGGACATTATCGCGCGGCCGCTTTGTCACGTACACCTGATGCTTTAAAAGCTACACCTCATCTCAAAGATATAGACGCCATGATGTTTAACGGGAGTTTAAGGTCATGACGGTGATATCATCCCTTGCAGTTCAAAACAAGTTATGTCAATATAATATCTTCTCCATCTGCCATTATGCGCAGTATGTTCACACTGAGCAGTTTGAAGGCTATGAATGCTCTCTCTCTCTTATGAAAGAACCGGTCAATAAAGAAAACGTGAAGTTGAGCTCGATTAATAAGTGATTCTATTAACGGGAGTACAGAGGAAGGCACGCGGAACGCCACTTCGGGGTCGATGTGTAAACACGTATTTTCCTTGGCATATAGCGGACGACCTGGTATGCAGATTGGGACAGACGGAAGGCAGCGAGGCGTCAACAGCATCAAGGCGGAAAACGCGAAACCAGAGAGCAACATTCTTTGCATTTCACACGCCATTCGTGGTGGCGGTCAATATTTGGAAAGCTTTCAAAGCCAGTGAAGCTGTAAACGTTTATTAAAGGCTCTCACGCGTGCGGAATTGTTTCATGCGTACCCCCGATTATTTTATTTCAATACAAACAAGCAATATTAAGCCACGGAATCGCGACGTGGTTCCTAGGAATAGGAAGTTGTAGGAAAACGTGGCACATCTGTACACGTTGCAATTTTCTGGTGTCCATATCGATGTTGACTTGTTAGGACCGGTATTATGCGGAAGATATGAGAAATGTGTCATAGGAGCGAGCATAGTAAAGGCAGCTTTTTTGTCTCAAAGCATTGTTAAGCACTGCGATTAAAAACTGGAGCAGTTAACTTTGGAGCGACACATTCAGGTTCAATTAACGCGGTTCACGAAAGCGACTAACATAAAACGTCACGAAAGGGCTGCCAGCGTAATACCGGCAGGTGCCTCGGTCGTTGTTCAGAGCCATACTGCTCGAGGCTTGAAACCTAGCATCTTCGTGCCACCGGTCATCAGCAGTAGTGCTACCATTTATTGTCAGTTTATCACCACATCATTTATATAGAGTTACAGACTGGCAGTAGGGAAAGGACATCGGTGGAACATCACATCGTCGTCATCATGTCCGATGATGTGTCTATCAAGGACGAGAGGAAGCTCACTTGTATTTCTGGAAACACCGTATTCCTCTTATCTTCCGGGTAAAACGTTCACGGAAGATCGACGGCGTACTTCCCGGCCGATGATGCAGAAGAACAAGAAAATACGCTCCCACGAGCGGTGTCCTCAATAAAACTGACTGTGGTGTTGGCAGCAGTGCAGAAACAGCAAAAGAAGGAACAGCCAATGACCAAACGCGTTCCTGCCACTACTGGTAACTGATGCGACATCGAGAGAGACAGAGGGAGACGTAATGAACTAGAGAAAAGTACACACGCACACAAAAAGGCAAAAACATTCTCCTGGTGAAGGTTATATGTTAGGAGAGTACGGCAAGATGATGTATTGCTGTTGTGCTATCAGAATATTAAGGCGCATATGCAGATTAAAAAGAAAAAAAAAACTGTTCGATAACATTCAGGACCTCACGATTATTTCACTTTGTATTCATAGCGAGGAACCTTGAGGATCATATTATCAGCCCTAACCTTAAGGCAAACACAGAGCAAATAGACATTGAGAGATTACGTGTACGACAGTGTTATCTATGGACATGGTGTATCTAGTGCTTTGTGAAGTAATGTTCTGTCGCATTATCGATGTGGTTACTATAACTAAAGCTGCGAACACGAAGAATTATGTTAAGGGCAAGCAACTCACGAGGAAGCACAATATGTAACATAGTAGCAGTCACAAGAGAACTCAAAGGCGGGAGACACTCTCGGCTGCTTGGGCGAAACAAAGTTGGAATAGAAGTGACACACCAGCCGTCCATGGCAAGCCGCTTCTATTATGCGCGGGTTACTGCTATTATTGCGAGCACAAATGATGCACAGAGCTAAAAAAAAAAAGAACACAGGCGAGAGGGGAAAAGAAAACCAGAAGAGGATGTGAAGAAATCGTCCTCGGTACTCCACGCTAGAGATCTAGATACAGCACGTATGCCCAACTTTGTTATCTAAACTCTGACGTCTGACTACTGAGGCGCTCCATTTTTTCTGTTGGTTAGTTTCCAAATACGACTTCCGCTCGTGGCCGTTGTAATTTCTGAGTCTACTGTCTTTTACTTTCTTACTCTATGTTTTTATCGCTTGTCTACTTTTCTCGCGAGAAAGAGTAAGTACTAATAACAGAGTCAAAACTTCAATTATGAAGCGAAACTCCTCTTTAGTAGGCGGGGACGCTTGGAAAAAAGAAGTGAAGTCTGGAAGAAAATGACAAGCTCAGCGTGTCTCGACACTTCTCTCCTTGCCTGCCACCTGAGAAGACAGTCGTACCGTACCTCTTTCGTGGAGGCTGTTGGAGAGAACACAACAAAATGACGGAGAGAGGAAAAAGTTACAACAAAGAATAGTATATAGCACAAGCTGTCAGAAACAGCAAAGCCACGATGTCTAGGGGATGAGAAAATAATATGATCTTGTCGTCATGTCCTTTCGGAGTTCAGTGACTCCTATTATTCTTACTCCTTGTCAAAGCATGTAAACAAGACTTTTATGACAGGTCGCGCTACTACCTCCGTCTAAAACCAGTTCTGCCCCTGGCAGTCGTCGCGAACGATTTTCATCCAGAGGCTGTGGCAGTTCAATGTGGAGCAACGGCTCTTGAGGCGCTCCTCGTATCTTTGAAAGCATCTCCACTCGTTGTGCAAACGCTAGCGTTCTCTTCGTATAAATAAAGCTCCTTGTAAATATAACACGCTCGTGTTTGTGCACAGTTCAGAAGGAAAGACTGAAAGCTCTGTCAGCGCTTCCGGAAGAAGATGGCGCGGCATGGCGAGACTCATTAAGGAGACTGTAACTGGTGGAAGAAGTTATGACGCTTGAGAAAGGCGACGCGTCATCGGATCTCCCGAGCAACTCTGGACTATAGGGACGCGTTTGACCAATGCATTGTTCCCTTCATTTCCATTTTACGGCTGGAGCAACACGCAATGCCTCGACACGTCGCTTATTCGTCACTGAAGGTCTGGTGGAAGTAGAGGAATTTTAGCCTCTGACAGATTTTTTGTTAATTTTTATTTTGCGTCCGAGTGAAGTTTTCGAGTAGTTAATTTCACAACATCAATTGTGCCTCAGCATTTTATACGCATGTATGTTAAGACGCAAAATTGACACCAGAAAGTTTAAGATACCCACACGGATCTTCCGATATACCTGCTAATACCCCGAATTCCTTTGTTTGCTTATTTTTAGATTAGGTTTTCTGCCAAAGAAGGCCTCCTGTGCCTCTCCAGGTTGGGCTTAGCTTGGCCAGGTGCCCTTTTGATGAGTGGTAAAGCTCGCAAGTTGCTTTGTGCTAGTCAGCAGAAACGGCGGGCAAAGCTGCTTCGCCGTCCACACATGTACCCATTTCAGCGTTGCTCAACTAACACGCATTGGGGCTGTTTCCAGCACAACTAAATTGTTTTGCCTGGAGCCACGAGGTAGCGGTAGCAGGAGACAATTATAAAGAACAAAGCCGAGACCATTATCTGAGTTCTGACTGGGTTGTTAATTAAAAATGTCGCCACACGGTGAATACAAAGAATCGCGTGAATCATGCGCTTCATATTCGTGTGCGGTACTCTCGTAATGCATCCACTATAGACGACAAACTTTATCAGGCGTTCCAACGACGATTGCATTGTGAGCATTGTGCGCAATGTATTCATTGTAAATGAGTACGCAGTTAACATATTTGTTAAATTCTATTACAGTAATTACATGAAGTCGAAAGAATTTTTGCAAAAAGAGCTCAAGGTTACTCACAAAGATTTCGCTAGAAATTGGAATCGGCCCACTTCTTGAAAGGGTCTGTGTGTTGGGGTTGAAAAAACTCGACTAGCTTCCTTAACCAGAACCTCAAAAAATTACTGTGGGCTAATTCCAACGTCAGCTCAAATTCACTCAGGAGAAAGGTTCACAGCTGAAAATAAAGAAAGAAGAAAAGTGGAGAAAGTTAACACTTCTGATAAAATAACATAAATGCAGGCAACTTCTTTTATGATGGAATTAACTCTTTTGTAACAAAAACAAATGAAAGCAACTTCGTGCAGCCATGACTTTGCGTGTATCGAACTTGTGTTATAGCGCCACAAATGCAAGGTACTAAGCACTATCTACAATCAAGGCTGCATAAAGCGATTTCACAGGGAAAAAAAAGTGCCGTGACCAGGATTCGAACCTGGGTTATTGCGGCCACAACGCAAGGTACTAACCACTATACGATCACGGCTATCCAGTAGGACAGAAATAAGACGAACGACACGTTCCACATGCGTGCCTACAGGAAGTGCTCTATTTTCTTGAAAACCTTTTCCTTCTCCTTCTTTTCTCTCACCCCCATTCATTCCGCCTCTCGGTCAACCGTGCACACGTGAAGAGTTGTCCTCTTGAAGTGCGTACGGGTGCTGGACGAACACCATGAATCTCAGACAGCCATGTTTATCATTATTTTATTTTTTAGGGCTTATGTTGAATTGGGTGAACCCAGTGTGCTACCAGCCAATGTATCAGAAGGTGATATCGCTATTTTTTTTTTGCTCGCTCTCTTTATGCTAAAACCGACGTTCTCACTGATAACTTGATTATCTTTATCGCGGTTTATTTCCAATGTGAAAATTTTTAAACGCTAATAAATACTCAGGTTATTTTGCATCGGCTTTTTAATAATTAATAATAATTTGTGGGTTTACGTCTCGAGACAACTAAGATCACGAGCGACGTCACATGGTAGGACTGCGGATAATTTAGGCCACCTGGGGATCTTTTTACGTGCGCCGGAAGCATCGGTTTTTACACAAAGGTTATTTAAAAACACTTTTTTTTTCAAAGATTTCTTGTTTTATAACCTGCTTTAAAGGTCAACACCCCACACCCCCGTTGAAAATCTAAACGTCGTCTGAACGTCAACATCTAACACAATCGTTCCCAGAGACTCCCTTTTATTTTATTTCCTTTTTTACTTCAAAGTAGTGACACAAATAAACTGAGGTCATCCTGTTTATAAACAGACCTGTTCAAAGATAACAGGAAACTGTGCAACTATCTTCCCCCAGTGTTTCCTGTCTTTGATCGCTTCTTTTGGCGACTTCTCCAATATCCTTTAAGGTCGCTTTTGTCACGTTCTAGTGGAAGTGGCAGAAACTGTACCCTGTTGGCACCCTAGGCATGTCTGCTGTCTTCAGCTATACGGAAACCTCGTATGGAATTCTTAATACTTTAGTCGTAAAAGGATACCGGAGCTCCTTCGGAACTTCTATAAGAGGAGGAATTTACTTACCATCATTCGCTATCGGTGACGGTGTTTACTTATGACAAGGTGCACGAAACTAAAGTACCGCGTCACTCGATTTCTCGACTGATTAAGCCGTACGAAAAATTCGTTTCCACACCCTGTTATATGGCACATGGAAAATTCGACACTGTTGACGTCACAGTTGGGCGTCGACGCTCTACGTGATTGGTTGCCACGCGTTCGAGTACCACAAAGTAACACAAGGTGCTAGTGCCGGCGTGGTACGCTGTTGTCCCTAGAGAGGCATGCGCTACGTCATACCTTATAGCAGCAGCCGATACGGCGTATTTGTGATATTAGATCGCACTAAAAAAGAAAAGAAAAGAAGGAAACAACAGCAGAGTGATGGAGAAGGAAAGACGAATGTATATCACTTAAAAGTGAAAATAATGCAAACAGTCGAGAACTGACTTTGTAAACTCATCACTTCGCCCTACAGCCTCGTCACGAACCTCAGCATGAATGCACGTGTTGCAGGCATTCCTTTTGCTGCAACACGCGCACATTTATTTTGATCTCTCTTTCGCCTGTACGCGGTTCCTCGCGGTAATGAAGTAGGATTTGCGACGTAGGGAAACGCCCCTTCCTGTCGTCCGTAGCTATCTATCATTGTTCTCTGTGCTGTTGGCTGAGCATGAAAGAAACAAACGGGCTCTTATACGACCGTACCGTTGGGCCTGTTGTGACCAGCATTCGAAACCATCTGCCACGTACAGTGACGATGTTGCTTGTGGCCGTGTTCTTTTGTAACGAGAGAGTGATTTATACGTGCTTTGCTTTTGACCTGTATAGTCTATATAGGCACATTTTTATCGTGACCTTTCGCTTTAGTCAGTCATTAACTCGATGTGTTTCTTGCTTCCGATCTGTCGCTCCGCGTCCACTACGACGTTACACCTTTAACCGTACAGCAAAGAGGGGTAATAGGACATGAGTTACCGAACCGAGTCCAACTTCAGTCATCATTTAGTACGGCTATGAAGAAAATCAACATACTGCCCTACCCATTGCAGTTCCAAAAACGCTTCTTTTTGCCCGTTAGCTCTGGCGTATTGAATGACAATTCCGTTGAAGACTACGGCTCTGTTCGTACATGGTCGTGTGAAGAACGCATTGGACTCGAGTAAGCTACGCACTCAACACGCTATAGAGAACAGAAACATTCGTGCAAAAGGGGACCTACGTCCTTTCGCAGTACCCCATTAGAGTGGACAGAGAAACAATTTAGTTCCACTTCACGCGACAACGTTATTCCAACCAGGCAACAGTGGCCACAGAGAGAAAGCGTGCGATATTTCTAAGTGCACAGCACTTGTCCGTCGCAATATAGCGCAGTGTGTTCGTTCTTTTTGTCTCTTTTCTGGAATCCCCATCGTTCAACAAGCAGAAAAGTAAACAAGACGACGACAACAACATGACATGTTCGGGTGCCTCAGTAGCCTCTGTTGTTCGGTAGTAATGCTTCTGTTGCTAGACGTAGAGTGCGACGATCATCATTCTTTTTAAAGCTCTCGTAGCACTGCTTATGTTTCGGAGCACTTCGATTCTTATTATGTGTTCACCAAGCGAAAATATCACACCAAACAGTTCGTACGCGAAGAGTTAACCTAAACAAACAACATAAAACACCGGTTCCGCATGGCTGCACAATCAGCCAGTATAAGCCACACTGTGTCTGCGGGTAGTTTTACGTGCACGCAACAACTCTCATGATTACCGCATCGATATAACGAATTTACCGAGCCTTCAGGCAGTGAAGGGAATATTAAAAGGTTCCTCGTGACGCAAAGCCATAAAATTTCTAATATCGTCATCCTTAGTACAGGAATAGCAGCATATAATTTGGCAAGTAAGAAACCTGATACTTATACTCCCTGCTTGAAGGCGTCAAGGAGTTTTCTCTTTCTCACGTGGGAGAGGGGAAGGAATTAATGAGCAGAAAATGACGGGAACGAAGAGAGGACAACGACTAGGTAGAGGACTGTCTCCGTGGAACTTCAGGGACAACGTTAAAGGTCGTCATTGTTTGTGTTACAGAAGTTAAAAAGTTCAAGGTAATGTCAAGTGCTCTTACAGAAACGTACCTAGTAGCACAATGTACTGAAAGTCAGGTGCATTAGAGGTGGACGAGTTGATCAAGATCGCTCTTGCAGCTTGCGATATGTAAGACAGGCTGCCATAAACAGATAAGTCCACCATCCCTACTGCACCCGACTTTCAGTACATTGTGCTACTAGAGAAGTAGACTGAAGTCGTTCGTTGCGCTTCCTCGCGGAAGATGCGACGTCAGTTTTGGTGGTATGTAGGCCCTCATTCCCTCAATAATTATCAACACAAGTAGAAGCTTTCACCAGTCCGCGAGTCCAACGTGATGCATACCAGATATCAGCAGTACCTTATCTGCTACGTCAAGCCTGGCTGAACGATTACAGCCTGAGAAACTCGGCACGGGGTCGTTGCTTGATGCTCTCATCAGAACCAAATCCCGCTCTCTCTGTTTTCTCAAAGGGATGAATGTTTTCAGAAGGAAGGAATGTGTTTGGAAAAGGAAGCTGTCTTATTATTATTATTTTATTATTATATTTTTGAGAGCACGAAAGTTCAGTCCAAACAGAGATGTCCGTTCTGGGTCATACGGAATACTTTGCTTTAAAGGATCTTGTAACTTGAACTTTATGCAGGGACAATCCAAACAGAATCATCTGTCGTTGTTTGTATTGTCTGACAGCAAATGTATGAGCAAACGCAGCATTTTAAGTGTGTCGAAATCTTAGTTTCCTCGTGCAAACATTTATAATAAAGTTTTGATTCTTCTGTTGGCAGGTTTGTGGGGCATGACGTGCCAGTAATACTGGCGTCAAACTGTAAAAGCTCCTGTCAAACACGGATATCGCGCCCCCAATATAATGAGGTCAGGATGGGACGAGCACAGTACGTCGCTGGGGCTGATATGGAGCTGTTTGCTTCCAGCTAATAGACTGCGATGGCAATGCACAGACAAGACAAGATAACGACAAGCATAGAATATTATATAACGTCGCTCAGAATTCGACGTTAATACGAGAAATTGTCACTCGTGTTACATGGGGCGGTGACTAGGGCACTGCTTGTCACATGACCCGGATTCACGAACTGACAAAACTACGACATTGCGTGAAAGTCGCCTCAAGTCTGATCATCTTATGTGCACCTATGCAAAGCCTGACCGGAAATAAGAAGAGTCAAAACGGCGCGCAGCCGATGGCGACAAGCCCACGCTAGAAGTAGATCCCAAGCGCGGAAGACTTAGTTCACAAAAGCTGACGCTAAGATGACGGTCGACGCAATCACAGTACAACTTAGTCGAGACCGCTAGCTCAAGGACGTTGCACTGCCATCGTTCTTACGTGATCTCGAACCTGGGCTGTTGTACCGCATGCCTTGACGCAGACTCCGATTGAACGTCCCCTACTGCGCTTGTGTCCTTCATGGACTCGAGAGGGCTGCTTCTTCAAACTGAAGTCAGTGCAAGGAAGTGGAAGACGTCAAGCATCTGACTGAAGATTAACAATGAGTAATGCCCACCGCCGAGTACTGGAGATATCGCTGGCCAGAAAACTCTTCAACACAAGTGTTGGGTTGTTGGCCAGCGTATAAACAGGTGCCAGCAATTCGTGCACTCATTGAACTCATCAAGGCATTGAACTTTATCGACACCTTGAAACCATGACAGTCACCTCCTTTCAGCGCGGTCCTCAAGACATCGAACCCTGCTGACGCCCATGATCGTGAGAGACAGTTCCTTCTTATGTTTATTATTTTTATTATTTATTATTAGATTTTATTTGTTTTTCCGCACTAGCATTAGCTGGGGCCTCAATAGCTCTGGAGTAGCCAGTCCCGACCATGTAAGGACTATCATCTCCGTATTACATTACAAGCAAGCGATGGCAGAATTTCGCTTTGGCTGCGCACCAGTCCAAGCTTATACATAGCTGATACTTGATGAAAGGCACTGCGCCCGTTCAGATGCAATACCCAGACATGATATACAGGAACGACGGGCGACGAGAAATCCAGACCAGTCATGTCCGACGACACTGCTGCTTCCGCGCGCGCTCCAGGTCGTGAAGTATTCACACTCTGTGACACAAAATATATTATGTATCACAATATTTATTTCGTAGACAGGGTTATATAACGGGCGCTAAAAGGGAATACGTAGAATAAGTTTTCAAGATATGCGCAGCGCAGGGAAATTATGGACGAGATGAAGTTGAGTACTTTGCAGGTTGTGCAGACTTGGGTGCAATGTGAAAACGGGCGTGAAAAGTGTATAGTTTGCGAGACGTCTCTTTAAAATATCTTCCAAAGAGGGAGCTATCGTGTCGACCGTACGAAATGAAGCTGACGTATTTCATTGAACGGTATGTCACCCTGTTCATTGCTGTCTTCTCCTGTCCGCCAGTTGTACATGACATATGAGCAACATCAGAAGTCACTCTACAGCATATATCATGATCAAAAGCGTGAGACTCAGTTTAGGTGTACCTAGAGTTTCACCCAACCTTCTAACTCTGGGCCTTCTAGACCCAGATGCGCAATTTCGAAACACAAGTCTTTCCCAACCACGCTGTGTCCACCATGGGACCTGGAGAAACCAGTAGCGAGTCTTCAATAGTAGGCATAAAGTGCAGGAAGAATATTTCGCGTCATATGTTGCGCCACCTGACTCTGGACGCTATATGAATAAATGCGTCGAGGAACGTCAGGTTTTCACTGACTCGTCAACAACTCCTAACGGCTCGACCTAGCTTTCTTCGTATCGGTTCCAAACATGCAGTTTGTCTATCGCAACCGACGTTGGCAACGGCAGAGGAATTGTACGGTATCCTCGCAACTGTCCGGTATATCTCTGCGGCACATCTCATTGACTCGTGGGTCATCTTCGGCGATTCCAAAAGCGGACTTAACCTCAGCTGCGTTTAAAGGGCCGTTTCTTTTGTACTCAGCTGTCTGACCAAAATCAAATAAGCATAAAGAAAAAAGACAAAAATGGAGAGAAAAATATGCAAAGAACAACTGATTCGGGATATTCAGCTACTATCTACTCCTCAGCTTCATAATCTCCAACAATTCTGAGCATCTGTCTCCTTTCCCTGCAGCTGCACCACGCTACCGTTGAAGCTCGAACAATCATTCAAATTTGCAGGGCTTCTCTTTGTAGGCTTCCTTCTAACGCATATATAGTACCTACTTTATTGCCGAAGATCTCTTCTCTCGGTAACCGTGAAAGATCAGTCATCTCATGGCCACGCTATGAATGAGCACGTTATTTACCGCCAGGAGAACGAAAGACAGCTTCCACGGGTATAGAAGATGGAAGGGAAAAAATAGTGTTGACCGTGTGCATTTTTTATATACAGTATGTATATACGTATATAGATCCACGAAAGAAAGGTCTCGATGCTGCGTCCTCTTGTGGTCGACATTGCTGCCACTACCAACTATATATATTAAGAAAGGGGTAGACCTCCACGGCTTAATTGTTGTAAATATATAGTTATAAAATGTTTTTGTCTTCTACACTCTGTTGACTTCTACGTTTTTAATTAGCGTTTGAAAAAAGATGAGTTGTCAAAGGGCAGTGTTCACTAGCGACTACAACGCTGTAAATAACCTGTACTCTCGCAAGGTTTCAAGACGTACATTTCTCGTATAGCGTAATCGGCATTTTATTATGGTCTCCTTTTACATCATTTATACAAATGAACATCCGTTTTAAGTACAGCCGTTTAATAAATAAGAATCACCCGGCGATGAGGCATTTTTAAATTAATGATTGGATCACAAGTTTAGTTACTAAACTATTTTTATATGCTTGCGACCGACTCATCTCTGTTTGCCACACGGATGTATTCAACAAACGAGACGAGGAACTTTAACCAACTTACATTTGCTAAGAACAACAGGAATAGAGAGCAAAAGGTGGGAACAAACAAATGGAAAAGTTCATCTAACGCTCCAAGGGTTTACCACCACAAGGTTTTTATCAAATCGACCTCGCATTTCTCGTTGCTGAAAATTATTGTCTTGCTTTACATAATCTTTCTTTCTTTCTCACTTGGGTCTTGAGGTTCTTATCTGGTTTCCGTTGTTTGTTTGTTGGTGTAAAAATACTGCGGAGATGATAGTTCCTAGTCAATATTGCCATCAAGAAGTCTTTTTGTGGACGCGTTACTCATGTGGAGAGTAATATTCTACTGCTTTGTGTGCTCCCCCCATCCTCCCCTCCTTAATTACGTTAGTGTATTACCATTCTTCAGACAAAAAATTGCGTTCGCTATGAAAGAATACCCGAATAAAGCTGAAATTATATTAGAAGCCAGCGTCTCCAGTATTGTGGGTTGAAACTCTTATTGGGCACGTCTTTAGAATTTTGGGTTGTACGCAATCAGAAACTAACACACAGAAAAAAGTCTGATTTTCAGGACTCATACTAGTTCTTTATTATCTTTATCTTTACTGGTTTATTAGCGCTGACAAGTAGCGGGCTTTGGGGTCTGGTGGCTGTTACATCAAACAGGCCTGGCAAAACCTTGCAACCTATAAACCTACTGGCCAACAACGTCGACGCTATTTCTTGCGTTCAAGGGCATAGACAGTCGTGCGTAAAAAAAAAAAAAAAAGCCCTAGGGACGAATACCTTGCGTAAGGCATTAAAACTGACGCAATAAAAATGTATTTGTCACTCGGAGACAATAATTACCTGTCGTTGTGTGAACTGAGGCGAAATGAAGGCTTCAAGTCTGACGAGTTTCTAAGTGCGAGATGGTCACATTAATATCTTTAATATATTCGTTTTATTTAGTATTAATTTGCAAAAAAATCCGCAATACTTGTGATCAATTGACAATTGGAGCTGTCTAATTGAAACAAAGCTTACCCCACTTGCGGTCAACTACCTAGGACGCAATATAATGTGGACCGTTGAGTAAGCGAGTAAACGTACTGATTCCGATTGCATTATCGCCTACGATAGACCGATAGAGATGGGCGCCACGTGACTCATTAAACTGTAGCGATTGCGATCCTTTACGAGTGGGACACCGAAGGTGGAAACGAAATTAGGACACAGGTTGGGATCAGTAGCCAGTGATTGTATAGTCACTATTTCTGCAGTGTCTCGATGTGTATAGTTGCAAATCAGTGTGACGGATCGATTCCATACACTTCACTTTAACTTTCTCCCTGTAATTTTGATTGGATGTTCGCAGTGAAACACAGAAAACGCACGAACTGCCAACACTGCACAAGTGTCCCACCAAAGTACTTAAGAGATGCACACAGAAGAGCATCCATCTCATATATAAAGTTACACAGAAAGGGAAAATAAAGCTACGACAACGAAGTAGAAAACGGAGAAGTAAGACAGTTTACAGATAATTACAATCAGAGCTGGGTAGTAATGTCATTACTGTAATGAATTACTGTTTCTGGGAATTTGTAATGCAATGCATTACTTTTGAGCTCATGTAAACTGTAATGTAATTTAGTTACATTCTGGCACTATTTTAATAAAATGACTTAGTTCCTTTTCAGAAAAGGGTAGAGTGTGTACTAGGTGAGAGGGAGTTGGCAAGCCTGAAGCATTTAATACACGTTGCTTGTAGTTACGATTGTGCCGTCTCACTCTGCCACTGCGGACGCCTACACTGGTAGTTCCCAGCTTTACTCTGTGCACCGTTGACTCATGGCCGGGTGAAGCAAAAACAGTAAGGAAAAATGGAAACGTGGAAAATACAATGTGGCAGACCAAGTTTGATAAGACTTCGAATTTGGACAAAACTTTTCGAGCAAACAGCAACCCCCACACAAAATGCACACGATTCACAAACGGTATGTGCACCTTGCGAAACCGTAGTCGAAATACTGTTCAGGCTGTGTAACCTGTTACATCCCCGGTGAACGGACAAGAAACTTCTTAATCGAATATACGGCTTTGTCACAGCAGTTTACGAAAATGGGAAATGCACTGTACCTGAGTAGCTACAGTGAAACCTTTACTGATGCCAGAAGCGTCTCACGAAGAGAGGAGATAACGGATCAGAGTGAAACGAACTCCACAACTAGCTGTGGGCACAGCTGCGATGTATCCTGGCGCAAGTCCGGTTTCGGTTTGAGGCTGACGCTCGACTTCGCTCTCGGGGTTCAAGCGCCTACCGCTGGGGGTCGCAGCAAGCAATATTGAGGTCCCTTTTCGGCGCGCGCTTTTGTCAATGCCATAGGTACTGTCGTCAAGGCGACCGGACGGGATGGAACTTCTTTCATCGTCCGCTAATTATGAAGAGCGAAAGCATCAAGCCGAGAGGATGCGCGAGTGACAAGAGGGTGTGAAATAACACTGTTTTGGGTTGTTAGTGGCATTTGCATGTTTTCGCTGCCTCTGCCTCGAGCAGTCTAGAATATGTAAGGCACGCTCTTTTGTTGCTGTTTCTTGCTGCTTTCTGAAGCAGATTGCCACAGCTGTTCACTGATGCTCCAGAACTTTCGCACTGATGTCGTCTCACAGGTCGATGAAACTTCCGCTCAAATAACTACGATGGGGGGAAAGAGAACAATGTATGTGTGTGTGCGATACGTGTGATACAATTAAGCTGTTTAGACGCCCAAGTGCGAGCAAAAAAGAAAGACAAACGAAATTAAGTGTACACGTATAGTCATTGACGCGAAATAAAATCACCTGGGTAAAAGTGTCTATATATAGCATCAGGGAGGCGTTTCAGTATCCTAAGTTCTCAGGAGGTGGGGGCATCCAGTCAAGGTATTCGGTTTCACGCTGATACACTATAGAAGCAATAGGGAGGGAGAAAACGGGTAAAATATAAAAGTTGAAAAGAATATTGCACGAAAGCAATACGTTTCTTGCACATCATATGCGCCGCACAACACGAGACTGTCAACTTCAGATAATATGGAAGCAAAGTAAGCAAAGTAAATCTTACGATTTCTCTCAGCCGTTAAAAAGGCGCAAAAAAAAAAAAGAAAAAATCCTTCGGTCACCGACCTTTCCTCCCCCCTTATCCAACAACTTCAGTTTGAAAAATCAATGTTGGCACAGCCACGGATAATATTGTGACTCAGCTCTGTGGTCGACAGAGGCCCGACACTTTGTCTACTTTTTATATTTACTCCTTAGTACCACTGAGCCCAATGCACTGCATTTAGAGCTCTTTGTGACGTTGCACGATTACAAAGGAAAGCTTGGCGATCATTTATAGCGTGTTTTATCCTCAGATGTATTTGTCAGCGCCAGAGCATTCGTCTTGGCCACTTGGCCACGCTGCTAGTATCGGCAGCACCATTCTGAGCAGATGACGAAAACCGTTTCACTTCTTCCCAATATTCCACTGGGCGATTTAAAGAGCGAAGAAGGGAGAAATTTATATAGAGAGAGGACCTGTTTAAGATTACCTCAAATACGAAACACAGGTCGGACGACATAGCCTTTGCAAACTGTGGTTGTTTGGTCGTGAAGATATTAGAAAGTTGGCATTTTTTTCTACAGCGCGTTGACGCTGCTCGGGGCCATCCCTTTCCTGTTTTTAGACTGGCAGAAGCTTCTGAGGTCAGGACAAGACCTAATGGCCGTTTGACCACTAAACACAATGTTCGAATTTTTAGAAGGCCGAAAGACTCTTGTTGTTCCTCGTGGCGAAGAATCGGCCACTGCCCTTCGTGTTACGGACAGCATATGGTCGGCGTCGAGTGAAGTGAGCTCCACGAACGGAAGTTTGGGTACGCCATCTACTCATTCTTCTACTACCGGCGACCAGCTTGCATGAATCTCCAGACTTCACACCCCCATTCACTGGTCATGAACCAGCGCCGGCATTCTCATCTGCGCTACCCATGGGGCCATAACCTAGCTGTTTCTTGAAAGAAAAAAGAAAAAAAGATGTCTGAAAGAGTTCATGCCATTCATTCAGTGTACGAGGTGGTGTTGATGGCGGTTCTGGTGAACATGGCATTCAGACAGTGAGGCGAGTGCGATGCACCGACTGTTTGCTTCGCTCACTTCTTCACTGTCGTCAGGCACGACTGCGACAAATGAAACGAATTGTTTACCATAAGAAGCACTTCATGATTTGCACATGGAGACTCTTCGTACACTGCTATACAGGCATGAAGCCCAAAGTATGCGTCGCATTGATCTCGGAAGATGTCATTGCTTTGAATTAATACTTCTTTTCTGTTTGTTTCTTGCTTCGCACGAGGAATGAAAGGGATAGAAAGTCGTTCGGTCGAAGAGGAAAGAACGAGACATATAGATGGTGTTTCGCCTGTTCAGACGGAGCTATGTTGCACATTGACAGCTCGAGCCGATCTGTCTTGGACAGAAGGGATCATGGGGCTCTTCATGACTCTTCAATTTTGGGCGCCGAAGTGTATCGCAGCTTTAGTTTACAACTTGTATGTATAATGTAATATATTTTGGAAAGCAACAAAGCGGGGATGTGTGCACTGAAGGATACCAGCGGTATCTCCATCCACTTTTTCTAAGCGATGCGTTCGATATCTTTCTTACGCTGTTCCTGGCACACACTTCTGCGACTTGGGTAATGAACCCGAAGCCATACATTTATATTACTTTCTTCCGTAGGGCCTTCGCTGCCAAGGAACAATAAAGCAAGACTAATGGAACACACGTGGCTTGCCCATGTGCATTTAGATACCGCTGTATTAGACGCGGTGTTAGGTGCGGGCCTAAGTCGTGCCACCCCAGAAGTTTTCCAGTGTTTCCAAGGTAGATAACAGCACTTTTCAAGAGGGAGCTCAAAATCTTCTTGAGTAAAATGTTCATTACACCGTTCCGATTATCATAACGTCGGCCAACGGCTCAGTTTTGTACGCCAATATAGCAACCGTCTTTCTTTCGTAGCGTCGACATTCATTCGGTGCTGTAGATTTTTTGCCATATTACACCATGATAGACGTTTAATCCACACGTTCCATTCTGGCTACTGGTTATTCTGTCTCGTGCTCCCTTTCTTTTACCAAAATGTTCCATCTGGCTGCTTGCCCTATTTCTTCCACTGATAACGCCCTAATGAGTCCGTTAAACATCTGATAGTTATACCATAGCAACCCTCCCTTTGTACAACGCAAAAGCACAGTAGTCGAACTATTTCTGTTTCGCATACACACAGCAGAACTTTAAGGCTTGGTTATATAACCTAAGTGGCAAGACTGACTCCTTTCGTTGAGTCAGAATGAAAGTGGCATGCTCGGAAGTTTATTACTTCCTAGTCCTATGATGGCTGAAAGCATTCCGGAGCGTTGCTTATGCCTATACTTTCAACGAAGATATGAAGGCCGACATGGGCAACGTCATACATGCAGTATATAGACTTTGGGGAGTTTTTGTAGTTTCTTAAACGAGGTAGATTACGTGACGTAGATTACAGCGGAAGGATCGAGGTGCGGAGGCAAAAAGGAGTTTCTTCAATAAATAGCGCGGGGGTTGATTGGTGGCTCAACGCCATTGCTTTTTATTAGTGGAGGCCTATATCCTGTGTTCAAGCAAAACACATTATTATGGGATCCTGTTCCATTGCTAGAAGTGCTATTTATGGAGCACGTGGTAGCAATTAATGTTATAACAATTTGCTATTTTGCGTCACGACGTGGACACGATGAGGAATGATTTGTTTGTCGCACTCAGCAATGTAGTCGGTCCGTGAACTATTTCTTCTTCATTTTACGATAGATGTACTTGGCTAGTTCCGGAATTAGGATAAGAACCAGTTGCCTTCAACTGCAGATCGCAGTCCCATTGTCAGCTTAAGAAGGTCAGCGTTAACTTCTAAAGGCAACCGGAATGAAGAGAGTGGCTTGGCTAGTGACAAATGCTGCATCAAGCCGCGGGTACCAGCCTTACTGTACTAGTGCTGCCAACGGTGCCTTCTCTCCCGCATATGTCTTACGCACTTGAAGTACCGTAAGCGTTTTATGTATATGCATATAAACAATATGTTATGCAAAACTATTTAAGTTAAATGTTTCGTATTTGTTATTACGAATTTATTTCATTTGGAGCACTTGCAGTGGCTATAAACCTACGGCCTTCAAGGTGGCTTATCGTTTCTTGATGCTATTATTTTGCGTAGCACTGACTGTAAATAACATCGACACGTATTTATTCCAAAGGTTCAACAGCGATCACAGTTGTTCTCGGCACTATGCAGTGGACCAACGGATATTACATTCGTCCAGAATTCATAGCCGTCGTACATATCACTCTCACGGCCACTTCCAGTGCTTGTGTGGATGGAAACATGGCAAATATGAACTTGAAATCGAACACTGGGCAAACCAATCTAATGCCTCGAGAAGGATCACTGCAGGAAGTAATAATCGGTCTGCGAATCTCTTTGCACACAGAGCGCCGCACAACGGTACAGGACCGATGTCGGTGACACGAGATGTACAAATAAGGACGTGGGAGATCGAGGCTCTCGCACGCGAAGGGAATGCCTTCTGTAAACCGAATCCGTAGCTTAGTACGTATGACATTGTCCCAGCACTAGCTATCCCCTTCTTCTGCTTTAGCTATCTCCTCGCTGTTATCCTTCTCCTTCCTCCTCTTCACTATATGACACCACAGGGTCGGTCAGCCAGGATAATTTGTCGTGCCGGAGAGTTAACGAGGATACTGGTGGATTGGACACTACGTGCAGCAAACTTCTAATAAGATCTTGATGTCGTTTCGAGTCAATTAATTGCCCAAACGTATCCATAGTCCCAACTGACTATTAACGGGATATAGTTGAAAATGAGGGATAATGTCTTCTAAATATTCACTTAAAAAAAAAAGGCTCATATAAGGTCATTTCTACCCATTACGTATGGGTCTGGATTCCGAGTTCATAGTTCAGCGACCTATGGCATTAAAGGTCAGT
>JARGYV010082713.1:0-17341 GCA_029532675.1 Ornithodoros moubata
GTATAGCATTGCACGAAAGATATGTTTAGGAGGCTCCTTGGAGCGACCATAAGTAAATACGCAAGATACGGATGCCGAGAGAACCTCAGGTCCAAGGAAGAACAACAGAGAAGTACAACAGCAAATACGAAATCGTTTTAAGAAAGCCCGCGCCTACTGGATATTCGTATTTCCTCCGCATGAACAGAGAAGGAACACAGACGACTCCATTTATTCTCCCAGTAGAGCAGAAAATATCACATCCCCAAAAAAAGGAGCGTGCATTATTTATAACACGTCAAAAGCGCTCCAGTATACGCAGCAGGTGAGAGAAATGGAAGGAAAATTTGAGCTTGAGAAAATAAAGACCGGTCCCAATGGAACCATTTTCAGGAAGCGGTATAGTCTCTCTTTGGGTGAATAAGAGCCTCTCATACCTCTCTCTTCTGCAGAGTATCTTACGAAATAAAGCCTCTATATAGGAGCTTAAAGAAAACAGGAGTGACATTTTTTTTTTTTTTCAAACTACTGTGGTATATCTTTCATAATCTGCGCTGATATCTCACCTTATGGTTGACCGGGTGGGTTTAGAATGAGGATGACAAATGTGGGTATGATGTGCGATGTTCGAAGCTCTGCTGAACTAACCAAATCCAAACGCTCCTTACAAATGAGAGAAGAAAGGAAAGGTGACATAGGTCCGGGTCGGGCGAGAGATAACTTGGAGCAAAAGGATTAAGAAAGGCTTACTGCACATGGTGATTGGAAAGGAAGATAAAAAGTAGACAATACGACAAATTTACTACCTTGACAATAGGACGATACTCAATTTCTCTGTACTATTTTCTAATACCGCTGTACCCTTCAGGCGCCCCTCACCTTTGCGGGCTTGTCAATAAGCTTACCAGGCTCACGGACAATCGAGAATTCTATATACTCAGCTACGTATACACGCCACAAGAAAGAAAGGTGTTTCGTCATCTTTCTGGTCCCACTGGAATCTTTACGAGTTCCTGTGACACTATGAATCGCCGGTAGCCTCATGAGACGTGCAAAGAATGCCACACATTGCACAGTGCTCATCGCGTTTCTTTTTTTCCTATGATCGATCGGCCTCGATTGCGTTCGTTGTCCTAATTGGCACAATTGTGAGTAATGTGAGCAATTTTTCTTGGTTTCTGGACCAGATAGGTCAGCGAAAGAAGATGACATTCCATTAGCGAGAGACGCGAAACAGAATAAGTTCACCCAAACAAAACTAGAGGACGTCTGCGGAGACGAACGGCGGTCAGCAATGGGACAGACATATGTTGATCAATTTTAGAGTAGAGTTACAATTTACAAAGACACGTGTGTGAAGTTCGGACGACAATAGAAAAGAGTGAAATCAAATCGATCTTTTCTTTTATGCTGTTCTGACATGAAAACGGAACCTCACCGCATAGCACGGCGCAAACCAATCACCAGCCGGAGTGATATCGTTCACGCACAGTATTCGTCAAAAACATTAACCAATCCTGTGTGTGAAGGATATCACTCCGACCGGGGATTGGTTTACGCCGTGTTATGCAGTGAATTAAGTCTCTTGTTTAGAGTCACGGAGGTAAGAATGAAGAGGAAACGGCGTCCGGGCAGAAAAGTGTGGCAAGTACGTCACGATACCGGGCAGTATCGTGACGTGTACACGTGACTGATATTTTTTTTTTTTTCCTTTTTTATTGTTTTCCCAGGCGCGCGCAAGCAAGGGGAGGGCGACTGCTCGTTTGACGGACGAGCAGAGCGGAGAATGCTCGTGGTATTTTGGTACTTTTAGTGAAAGCTTCCAACACAAGTGGTGCTAAATGCTTTCCAGTTGTTTGACCATACTATGTCAAAGGGATGAGTACTTCCTTGAAGCCCATACAGGATAAAGCCGCGGGTAAAAGGGAGACTCAGAGCGGCTCAGTAACACTTACATTTTTATGTAACGATAGGAAGCCCTTCGGAAAAAGACGTTATACTCGCGCGCACACACACACGCACTCACACACATATATACATGTGTGTGTGTGTGTATGTGTAAGTACTGTGACGGAGAAGGTCGGATAGA
Source organism: Ornithodoros moubata (assembly GCA_029532675.1). Taxonomy (NCBI): domain Eukaryota; kingdom Metazoa; phylum Arthropoda; class Arachnida; order Ixodida; family Argasidae; genus Ornithodoros; species Ornithodoros moubata. Next base: position 2,069 of record JARGYV010082713.1, read on the forward strand.
CGCGTAAATATGACACATGAGTCATACGTAATCTACAAGTTTCTATGCCATAACAATGAAGACCCAGGCATCCTATCCACCATACGAAACCTACATTCCTAAGCCGTTCACAGTACGGACATCTCTTCGCTCCTGTTTGTGCAGACTCCCGAGGCTGAAGGCGACTCGCCCGGCCGGCCGGGAAATCCTGTGTATTCCCTACAACTAGCTCTACCCGATCCCATCCCTAGCCGCAACCGGAACTCCTGTGGCGTCATTTGCCGAGAACGTTCTTCCTACAAATGCACATGCACTACTTCTCCTCTCCCTTGCATATATAAAAGCAATGTTTGTATCACCATCCCTTAGTCCTGTCGAAGGCAAACGTAGAGCCCTTGTAGTATTGTACATAAATAAATCCCCTTTATGTTTTCTTGAAACCTCTTTGTCCGCCTCCTATTTCTACTTTATATATATATATATATATATATATATATATTATTTATAAATATAAATTTATTATATATATATATATATATATAATAAAATATAATATAATAATATAAATATAACAAAATTATCTACGTGTTATCGTCGAAGCAGAGGGCAATCACATGGAACCGCACCCGGTATAAATGCATCTTGAGCAACCACCATGAAGAGGTATCCCGAGGTATCTCGATCAGTGTTTGCAAAGCTCTTGACGCTGAAAGTCAGAGACCTATCACAGTCTCGTGTGGTGGGCGACAAAGGATACCAATCGCCAAGGTTATCTCATAGCCCAGAGAATGGGGCTGAATGGATAAAAGAACTGCCCGTTTGGCATTCTCGGCCAGACGACGCTGGTTCCTAGGTTGCGGATATTGCGTTTCTACGCTATCTTCAAACAGGAAAAAGAAATAAATCAGAAAAAGAAGAAACGAGAAGGCAAAAGCAGAAGAAGAGGAATAAAAGGGCCATGGGTTGACCGCTGTGTTTACAAGCCGCATGAAAGCAACTACAAATGGAACGTTTCGGAAATATTGGGTTTGAGGGAGTCTATGCTGCAGAAAGGCCTTTGAAGCACATCAAAATTTTTTCGTGTGGCACCTTCAATATTCAGCCACGGGACGATTCTTCTTTTTTTTCTTTTTCGTAGACGCACACTGCGCAGAGGCATGTGGGTTATGTTGTGCCTGTGGGCTCATGAAAATCGTGCAGGTGCAGCCCAATGCTAGCAAACGAAAGGCAGGTACGTCGTCCGATCTGTTTCGCCCTATGGGGAAGCGAAGCTAAGAGTATTCCGGTCCACCTACAGCGTATAAAATCGCACACTTTTCCCCCTCCATCACGAGCTGCGAGTTCACGTACTGCGTGATTGCCTTTTTCTGTCATCAGTCGTCACAAATACTCCAGCGGACCACCAACAATGCAGAGGTTTTGGTAACGCATGACAATACATATCGTCGACACATTTCTGTACATCAGTCGAATATCCACATAAGTGGTTCCCAGATCGTACCTTTCGAAGCCTCGGTTTTCTTGTGTTGTGAAGGGACCCCACTGCTCAATCCCCAATCGACTACGTACAGAAATCTTACGATGAGTGGCATACAAAGTATAAAAGAACGAATTCAGAACGTTTCGGCACGTGCGGTACATGAAAATTCACGATTCATTCATTTACTTTTTATCTCTCTTAATCGTGGCGCGCTCACGTGCATCACTGCCAACATATTATAGTGTTTTCAGGATGTAACGATCCCAAACTACGATCTGATGCTTGCGTACACTGAGAAAGGGGTCGTGCCTAAAGCTTTTACTACCCCTCCATTATCAAGAATAGCGAGCTACAAGCTTCCTTCTTTTTTTTTTTTTTCTTTTTCTCATCGCTCTGTGTTTTATTCCGGATCCAGCCAGGAAGGAAGGAAACTGCAATGACTTCAACCATTCCGACGTTCTTTTTGTCTTTTAATCGATGCTCAACACGCAATAATTTCTAGTGAAACCATCTTATGGTTTTACATTTCGTCGGATGCTTTTTATTCATGAATCATAATTGATGACAAGAACTGAGCGAAGTCTCGTAAAATCTGCATAATTAATCTTGATACATACCGCCCGTTTGAACGCAGCATGTGCCCACAGCATTGTGTGCCGCCGTAGGAGAAATGGGAAGAATGTCAGGATAGGGGGTTTGAAAACTTATAGAAAGGCATTGAGACGGAACGTTTACTGATGCGCAGGTCATTAATAAATACAGGGGCTGGAAAGCGCTACACGAATATGCTCCATATGTTCCGCACAGCTTGTGGTTCAGGCGTCTTTTAATGTCTTGTTATCTCCAATAACTGTTTTAATGCTGTTCTGTGTCCCTTGTACACAACCGTTTCCTCATTTAAGATGCCAGCTACTGATTTTTTATCCGACTTTAGTTGGAGAAGGTTAACACTGCAGTGTTAATATTCTAAAGTTGGATGCCTGAGCTTGAAAGAAGGACCATGGTCCTGGCATCAAGCTGCAGGTTAGCAGCAAGTTAGAGAGGTCAGCAGTCAGGTGGAGGCAGAAGCAGCAGCAGCAGCTCTGCGTGTGACAGCACAGCGTGCTTGTCTAAAGCCACAATACGGTACACAGTGAGTGTATTTGAGTTCTTACATCTGCAGAACACTTCAGTTTCATGAGGGTTGCTAAAAGCGCTCGTTACCGCTTGACGACATATTCAGATACCAATTTTCGAAGTTTCATTCCCTTCTCCCCACTATCATCATCATCATTTAGTCGTCGTCGTCGTCGTCGTCCCTAAAGCAATGTCAAGCAAACAAGAATTATTATTATTATTTTCCTTTTCTACAACTCCAAATCAACACAAGTCGCTAAAGTGGCGATCTTTCCGCTCTGCATTCCATTTAACAATGAAGGGGAAAGTGCCATTGCGAACACAGTTAAGGGGGACGGATATGGGATGGCTGTGGGCACATGATAAAATTCTGTAATCCATTTGGAAAAGCGAGGGCGGCGTTTGTGAGTGTGTAATGGACATTTTTCCTACCTAATCACACAAGTCTATATCTCACGGCCCGTGCCATGACTATTATAATCTGTAAGCATATAGGACATGCAATCGGTTGGCATCTAGTCGGTTATATAATAACATTTTGTTCGCCTGTCTTCATTTTTGAACGTTGTGTGTGACATGGTACTCATCTTTCCATGTTTCGACTGCACACAGTGCTTTGGAAACTCCTGTTTACACTATTTTTCCTTACTGTCGCCCTTCCAGATGATATATATGTTCGGTTTGTATTCAACCCAAAGGCGAATGTCTTGGAACTACGGGTACTTCTATCAATGTACACAATAGAAAGTCAATGCAGTTCTAAGATGGCTTTGCTTTCCCAAGGATAAACTACTGGACTCTATTTCACAGAATCAGAGAACGAAAAACAGAATCGCGGTATTGCAACGGGTCTCATTCTACCCCCAACGCTCATGTGCAATGTCTATAAGGCTTCTAGGACGGCGTGCACAATGGCCTCGTGATATATTTAACGAGCAAAGGTTCGTTTACTTAGCTTCGGTTCTAGCCAGTATGTTGCGACCAGTGTGAGTAGAAACACATATCGAACCCCATTTATTTATTACATGCGCCGCTAGTTTCAAAGGAACAGCACATTTTGTGGATAAAAAACAGAATCGACTGATTTTAGGCGCCAAAAAAGAGAAAAACAAAAAAAAGGCGGTTAGGCTGAAAGGGTATTGTCGCCCACCAGCACAATGCCGTAACATCGGCTGACCGACAACCCGGCAACCGGTGTGACGCCGGCACGCCGATTGCCTGCCACGATTGTTTTCAGATGTTGAGGGCTGTAATGACGTACAAAGGTATCCTTTCCCCCAATCTCTGTCTCTCTCTCCCTTCTCCTCAGGCTTATTCTACAAGACACACAATTCCTCATACCGCACAAACAAACATACCGCACAATTGCGAGATTATGAGTAGATCCCGCCTTCAGTTTAAGTGCACGGATTCCGAGACGGAGATTGCGTGCTTCAACATCGAGATGGCCCGAGGATCTCATTTCTTATAATGTTTTGTATTTGTTACCCCGTCATGCTTCACTCATCCTCTTCTTTTTTACCTTTCATGGCATGTTGAGAAGAACAGCACTTTCTACCGTTACTCTCATTGCTGTATTCTATCGTCATCTCATACGTGAGCTCACGCGATCGAAAAACAAAAGTTCGGGGCGTTCCTCACAATTAGGGCAGCGAATAACGTGATTGCTATGAACCAGTTCTCGCCAGAAACAAAAAACAAAACAAAAAAGAAAACAATAATGGTCTTAATAGAGACGTGCTATGGGAAGAGAGAAGCCTTATGTCATGCCATGCTGCGCACGTTCCTCGTCTTTGCCGCCGCATCATATACTATATAGCGCGACAGAAACTCTCTTGTGAGGTTTCCTGTGGGGAAACCCGAAAGGGATAATCAAGAAGTACTGGTCATGGTGAACAATTTCCTTTGTCGTTCGATTTCCGATTGCCTCCCTGCGGCCAATTTTGACGGCCCCTGGTGTTGACGTGAGTGGTTTATCGTTTGGTTGACGCTCGGAAAGGGAAGACGCTCAAAGAAAAGTGGAAACAAATGGAGGAAAGGAGAGATCGAGCGGGTACCTGGCGCTCCTGGATGTGCCTTCTCAGAAGGAAACTTTTACTCCCAGGTATTCTGCATGAATTCCGAAATATTCAATAGGAGACTTCTTGGGTAGGAATCTGCAAGAGACAGAGAAAATTAAACAACGCTTGCAATGCAATGGTTTAAAACCAGAAAGATAATTTTTCAGCCCAATCCTGAAGTGGAAAGAGTAAGCGAAAGTTTGATTTCGTCCAGTCCTGAGATTTTATGTGCCTGCTACATCAGTTACAAATATTCACTGTTGCAGGGCAATTGGAAACCTGGGGAACAAAATGTAGATATAACAATGCTGCCTCATTCGATCAACGCATTCAAAGAAGCATCAGACAAAATCTTCCAGCTGATTTCCATACTGCATTCTTTAAGTATGAAATTAAGCGTATAGAATTGTGAGACTGGGGTAAGGAAGGGTCAAGGGCTATGAAAGTTGGACCCGACGAGATTTATTGGTTCCTGTGGGACTCTTTTTTTTTTTTTCGTTTTTCTCTCTCACTCATAGACTTCTCGTGTTAATGAATCGCAACAACCTAGTATCCTAGTCACTAACGTCTTTTACCGTATCACTAGTCCGCTTCTAATTACGCACATCTCAATATTGGAGCACAGTTTAGCTTTTGTTTATTCATCTAACTACTTTTTGGGTGTTTGTTCCCATAGAGTGCCAGCTACTCAGAGATGTCTTAGCATAATATAGTCGTTGATAGAAAATGCGTCCAATAAGAAAATCATGTGCAATTGGTTACCTGGACATTTACGGCCTACAAGGTCACTCACAGCGAGCATTCTCACTTAACATGTCCGAGAACGAACACGGCTAAATGCTTCGCCTGAATAATAGACAACATATCTTATACAAAGTGCATCACACATCCTGAGCGGCATAAATAACGTCATTCAAGACGTATGACGTACTGTATTTAGCATCACTATGGCGAGATGGAATCTTTAGTACTGCAAGGTACCGCATTCTGCGAGCAAACCCCAATACGGTCAAATAAAAAAAATGTAGCTCGTACGTAGCTCTTTTGAAGCACTGAAGAGCGCCGTAGAACCCTTCTACTGCTCCTAATATAATACCTAATATAATCCTAAAATAATAAAAGTAATCGAATATGCACAGTTTCTAAGTTCCTAACAAAAGCGGGAATGATCGGGAAAAGAGTAGTCGTTAGTTCGAATTTATTTGAGTTCCAGCTTCCCAAGAATGTTACTGGAGTGTCAGTAAGCAAGGAGTTCCTTTTTCCCCGACAAACAACACTTGAACGTCCCTTTGTTCTCCGAAGCACGAGCGCTACTTCCCGCCTCCCCAGGGATGAAGGTACCCTCCTTAAAGCTACTCGTTGCAAAATAAGATATTGTTCCGAGACGTGACTTCCACCCTCTCCCATTTATCTTCTTTCTTCCTTGTTGCGTACGAGCCAAACAAGAGAGCTCACGGAGCCCCGAAAGGAAAGACAACAAGCTGATCACATCGGCAGAAGCGCACCGCCTTTGCTAAATATGAAGAAAGTTACACCAGGAGATGAGTGCACAATATGGCCTCATTGCCAGCCAAAGCATAAAGGAAGAATGCCCAGCATCCGCGCTCGCGCTTTTTACCATTACCATTCCGTTACCATTAGATAGTTATTTACTCTCTTCTCGTTACTTAAACGACGTTCTTCTCTTCTCCCATTGGCCTGGTAACAGGTATCGCCCAAACGACGATACAGCGAACAGCATATGATTCACATACGCCGCACATATACTTTTCCAACTGGGTAGTTTATCGAGCATGCTGTGCCTATCACCACCTTCCTTCATCGACCCAGTGACGCAGTTTCCTCCGTTCCCATTAATTATCATTTTTTCTGCCCGTCCAATTTCCCTCAATTTGCTTTCAGAACAGCAAGCCAAACGTGTTCCTGATGATCATTGAATATCGACGAACACACGTTCCCTTCCCTGTGCATAGCACCGTTCATGAGGAAACAAGACTCATTAGTCGGTGGAGACTTCATTAAACTTCAATACATGGACAATACATGATCGTTATTGGCACATGACGAGTGCCAATTTAAAAGTTAGCTAACCAGCAAGACCTTCTGAAGCAGTAAGTTCGTCACTGGTAATATACATGCCATCTACCAGGCTGACTGCTAAGGGGAGATAAATTAAGAAGGAATATACATCAGACATCGCAGTCGCACGTACAAGTTATAGGGCGCATTTAATATTGGGTTAGTGGAATGGCTTTAATTCAACCGCTCTTTCGCGCACAGCATGCAAATTTTTTTCCGAACAGAATCTTAAAACTCCTTGCGAATGGTTAGGAAAGCAAGGTTGGGAAGGTACTCTATCTTGGCAGTCTCTGTCCGCGTATGACACCTGGAAGAACGCGGAAGAAAACATCGAAGTGTGCGTCGCCCTGTACATCACAATCATTTCGAGAAGTCGACTGAAAATTGTATGAGTAGATCAAAATTATGCCTCACCAATATTAAGTGACAATTCGATTCCACTTCAGAGCAACCAGACAAAACATGCAACCAAGCAATCACCAAAAACGCAAAAAGGCTTTGTTCGTGAGCCTCGTGGAAGCCGTTTCGAGCATCTGATAAAGTCGGTGATTGCACACAATCACAGTTCAGCCCATGTGCTCTCCCTCGCGGATCCTAATTTACACTCCGCCCTTGTTTAATTCCCTGGGTTTATATACGCCGCCACAAGGAACCAAACTTTTCCCGTGTATTTTGCCCTCGTTTTATGAACCTCGATATCCGAACTATGAACGGATCTTCAGGGAACAGACCCAGAGTACCCAAGTCTTTCTGACCTCAATTTATGAAGAGGGTCAGGGCCCCTGGTCGCCTAAGCCAGGGTACAGGGGACAGGTCAACGGACTACAAATTGCAAAAAAAATTACACGGAATTACAAAAAAAAAAAAGTGAAGGTGAAGCAAGCAGTGTCGCACAGCCACTACGTTGCAGAAAGGCGCTTCACAATTTACTGGGAAGGATTATTCGGGTTCTGTGTGCCCGAGATAGAAACATCTTGTAGTTCCAGGACAAAGCGGTGAGACAAAAGTCGTTATCTGTCGTGTTAAAACAGGAAACAAGGTGAGAGGGGACTACGGATTGCGAAGTTAACGTTTTCAAGAAGTGAGGTTTCTGTCCTTTCTTTTGAACAGAATAAACCCGGTAGAAAGTATAGTGCAATACGCAATTACAAAGTGTTCCACAAAATAGAACGTATTGTAACAAATATCCTGTGGTTTTATTATCTGTTTTTGTTCCGCACACTTTGGACCTCAGTTCACGAATCCCTCGATTTATGAACGATTTTTCGAGAAACGAAGGGTGTTCATAAATCAAGGGTTGACTGTATATGTACGCTAAATCGGTCTATATCAGCTACAAATGCGTCTACCGCTATGTTTATCAGTGGCCCAGTGCGACGGGAACTGCTGAAATAACAGATGTGAAAGAGTTTGAAGCAAACATTACGTATTAAGAGTCATCATTTCTCTGCTGTAGCACATACCAAAGCTTTCTTTAACACATGTCGGGCACACAGACAGGAGCTCGTGTGAAAATCGTCGATCAAGCAACCTGTAAAGCGTGCTCTGCCACATGAAGAGCCTCGTGGTGGGGAGGCCCACTTAACAAATATCTTACTCTGTGATTTCGTAAGCTCATTGTTACTATTCTTCTTTGTTCGCATAAAAACACTTGATCACAGTACCGATCCCTTAAACGGCTCGCTGTAGAATGGTATCGCACAACGCCCACATGCATCGGCAGACTAAAATTTGGGCGTAAAAATTTTGATTTCGAAGGTCAAAATAAGATATACAGCACAAAAGGTGTTCAGAAACCGCTGGTGGATTTCAGTACAGTAGGCCGCAGCTTAGCTTATCTTTTAGCTCTCATTTAACGTACATATTGTTGAAACATGTTTCGGGTATGTCTACCCTGCTCATACAAAGGCAACAACGGCCGATAGGCTATAGCTACTTAACACATAACAGCGTCTCATAACGTCTGTTTGAGGTTATGTTGTTGAAACTTCATGTCGTAGCGCTCACGCCCTGTATCGACATTATTACCACAACGACAACCGAATCCATTCTTATCACCTTCATATCCCTTATAACAACGTCATAAACCCTTTAACAATGTGTAACGTTCTGCTGAGAGGGCAAACAGTATCACATCACAGTCTAAAAACTTGTTGTTGACGCCATAACATTTTGGTCGCCTGCATTACAGATGCCGTTAAAGCCGTTCTCCAAACACGTTCCATCTGCGGAAATGGGGCCATTGTCTCCCTCTGTGGTTGCTTTCTTTTTATTCTTTATCTAAGGCTGACGGCATACCAATTGTCGAAACAACATCTGCGATGTACGCTACGATTTTAGTCGTACATGTTCTACTAGCTTCAAAAACTGCATACGATCATACTTAATCCTCCACAACAGCAAGCCTGCCTCTTTCCATTCCCAATGAGAAAATAAATATATAAATAAAAATAAAAAACAATAACAAAGTAAAAGGAACAGATAACAAGAAGAAAAGATTTGCCACTCCTTTTGTCTGGGATACAAATTATTTTACGTTCATTCCAATTCACGAGCTTTGATCTAGCCGACCACGCCACGCAAAAAGCAGTAAATTGAAGCAATGACTGCGCAAGAACTTCATGTTTTCCATGTTGTGCCGAAAAGAAATTCATTCGCTCGCCGCTTTGTTGTTTTCAGTGAGTACCATGGCAACAGACACTGAACACGTGTGAAGCGAAGTGCTGAGACAGAAGAGAAAATAACTGGGTAGCGAGCAGGAAGAAGGTGACACTTCGGTATTTGGTCTCCCTACTCTATACAGCATTTCCCTTGTTCAAGTAGTAGTAATAAAGAGCACGATAAAAACACCTTTGCAGCCATCACGATAAGCCTTGTCGTATCGTGTGCCAATACCGACGAAAGGCAGGTAATATCTCATTTTTAAAGCTGAACACGAATTGTATACCCTGCATAGTAAGTTGTACTTCGTGTGCTTCCTTAAACGGTTAAGAGAAATTGTCATTCAATTTAATGTGGTTACCTAAGGTCTGTTGATGTTTAATTGCTGCTTTTCTGTAGTGCATCTGGGCAAAATAATCTCCATAAAAAAAACAAAATCCCAAAGAATTGTTTACAGAGAGAATTGCGCGAGCTTCATATATCATTGACTCATGCGCTCGTACAAAAATCCTCGCCAGCTCATAATCAAAACATAACTGCTGCTGCCAATCTCTTTGCTGATGAAACACTACGTAAATAGCTTTACCTACTCCACAATATAACCAGTACAGTGAAGTGGGCTGTCCATTCTCGAAACGAAGTCAGGGACCCCTGTATCAGGTAAATTCAAAACAGGCATTATTATAACGCTTTAAAAGCGGCTCGGATGTCGTGCGCAAATCAAGCTTCACGCTCGGGATAATGAGACCTGCGGGCAGGCGTATTAAAGCGGGTCTCCATATTCTCAGTTTACCGGGCTGCGCACTGACGCCCTGGTATGCCTCTCATGTAGAACACCATAGGATGCAGAAAATATGCTACGAGCGCTTCATAGGATATGGTGAGATCTTTTGAGATGCCTTTAACAGAAAGCAGCATCATATTCGGCCAACAGACGAGGGTTCACTGACGGACTATGTCACAGTATCGGCGAGCTGCGCCTCAGTCTCCAGGCACTTTCGTCAGGAACGTTGAAGAACGGAGCTTGCCGAAAATTCCACAGCGATACTGTTTTGGTGTAATATTGCCTGGAAAAGCCGTTCTATCGAAGACATGTACCAACCACTCCCCTTTTCTTATACTATCACTACGACCACCGTATAATATGTTCCGATTCAGACCTGTAGACGAGAAAGACCTGATATAGTAAGGGGGGGGGGGTGCACTTGCGGAAGCAGAAAGTTGCAGGAGCGCGTGTACACTAATAACATTTCTTGCATATTTCCTGACACCGAGATCCTGAAGACAGAGAGAGAGAGAGGAGCAATTTCACGGTAATTCATTCGCACAAATTCCATGTCGTGCTGGCGGGCTTGTAGCTCTTGTTTCACATAAACAGCAGAAAGCACGAGAGTCATTGAACGGTTGCCTTTAGCGCACGTTTATGGAAGAGTGTTCATTCAGATTCAGGGAAACAAATCCCTTAAAATGGGTAGACCAGATTTGTGACTGAATTCATTTTCTTCTGCTGCAGAATTAGCATACATCAGACAAGACGATGCGAATGATCCACATCCGTACACAATGTGGTAAATCTGCATTGCATATATGTCGTCGACAACGGGTGCAGGGTATTGTTGTCTTCTTCTTCTTCTTCTGTTGTCACCGAGAAACGGAACAAACTAAAGAAGCGCAGAAGCCATTACATTGCATGACGGTAAATAGAGCACATGCATAAATCATGGCTGCAGGGGAAGAAAAAAATGAAAGAAACCGGGTATTGGAGAATAGACAAGGTATAGCCGTCTAAATGCCGTCACTCGAAGACAGAAATTTAAATGAACAGGACCTGAGCTCCATTTGACAAGATGGAAGATACAGAGCCAGTGTACAGCGTCATCAATCATGGGACGAATGTCCGTTCAGTTAATATCACTGACGTTCAATGACGAGGGTAAGGTCGCCGTGTTTATGCTCGTAGATGTAATATTTACAGTCGTGCAATTGTTAGGATGTATTACTCTTTAACTGACCTAACATTTAAGAGGTGTCGGCACCTTTTCCTCGATAACGCGCTGAACAAATTCAGAACGGTTCCTTGTTTTCGAAGCCGATCTATTGCGCGTGCTCACGTTAGAAAGAAAGAAAAAATTTGTGCAATTATCTTTTAAGTGCGTATGGAATAGTTTTGTTTTGCCCCAAAGACGCGCACGAAGGAAAGTCGTGCAAGAGAAAAAAAGTGTCTCCTGGCTTGGCATTTCGCATAAATGGGAAAGAAATATAGAACAGGAAATGAAGAAAAAGGACTCTACGCATTTCTGTACGCGTTCGTAGTGTGCAGGCATCACGAAATGGCCTGTGCGAGTACTTGTAATTTCGAGCTCGAGCTCGAGTTCGAGGCTTTCTGATAGTCGGCTCGGACTCTCTTTGGAATACTTTGTATTGCTTTGAGCTCGCATGAAAATAGTTGTGGCATGCCAGCAGGGCCAGTTTCTCTTCCACAAGCATCAGTACGAGAACTGCGCCGCTCGTCGTTCAGAGCTGGTGTGGTGGACGTCATTAAAGTACCTGTTGTTGGTGTAGCGAGACAGGAAACGTTGCCGGATGTTCGCGTAGAGGTAAGGACAGCAGCTCAGGGACATAAGCTGGAGACTACATATTACTGGTGACAGTAGAAGTCGCGTTTCGGACAACGTGCAAACGGACAATAGCAGACAACCCATCCATTTCAAATTATGCAAGTCTTCGCTTTTACTATTATAGGTTCCGCCCATCTAACTCGGCTGCAGCTATGCTGTATTATCGGTCGAAACCACTACATTTTAGACAGGGACTGTTCAATGAGAATTTATTTCTCGCGTACTGGGGGAAGGACCACTGACAAATACCAGCCAAATACGAATATACATGCATTGTCAATAACGAACTGCAAGAGGAACACGACACATGCATTGTCATCCGTCTATTTCAGTTGGGTTGTGGCCCTGCTTTACTGATCTTAACTATGACTTAGCAACAATTCCCTATAGGTTCAATATCCAGCTGCCTGGTTGTTGAAACGTATATGTGCGTGCAGCTAGTTGAGGTCGCATAAGTGCGGAGTACAGTATGCTATCCAAAGCGTGCAGGGTACCTCAGGCTCTCAGTTCATCCAACACAGTCTTTCAAAAACAAAGCCAACGTAATGCCTCCACGCAAATTGTAAAGCACGGTTTTGTAAGCCTGCTGCTCCCACGCATCAACGACTCTTAAAGTGCGTAACCCTATTTCTGCCACTTCCAGAGAATGGAAATAGGTCTCTCTCTGAAAGAAGAATCGTTCTCATGAACTTGCCGGCTCAGACTCGCGGTCTATGGTAATATTGCAGGATGCTCGCAAACAAGGGCAACATGTTTACTGCGCGCGACTGAATTCCTTGAATTCGTTGAAAATTTGCGCTTTCAGCAATAGAAATGCCAAGGCACCTTCAGAAGGAAACGGGGTTCTGACTTCTGAAACACATGCGCATTATTGATTTACCCGATGCGAAGGCGAAAAATTTAACGTTTGCTTTCTGCAGTTTGTCTCGTAAACTGGCTGCGCTGCGTTTTCCTATTCATCAACCAGCCTAAGATGCGTCCGCAAAAGATTACAATGCTGTCAGTTTTCTCATTATCCCTGGAGAAGCACAAGAATACGTACATTCTCGCAGTTACAGTTCTTCGTACAGCACCCTTCATGAGCTAGACTGGAGTGGGCTCATTACAGGTTACATTCATGAGCAGGTTACACTCACGAATGTAACCCGCTACTGTGTTCAGTATGGTACGGCATTTCAGTTGACAGCAATTTAAATGATACATGCTCACTGCCAACAACTGGTCGAAATGTGATTCGACACGAAAGCTCAATTAAAAATCGGGATAGAAGACGACTGATAACCTTCATCGGATTCTCGTAAACATTCATAGCACCTTACCAATGGGTTGGGATACGCGCATGACAGCAAACAGAGAGCTCGGGATTTGTTTTTGCCGGCTGCCATAGGGCATAGAGCACCAGGGCTAGTGATGCTTGCCTTGACTCGCTTTTCTACATCCTTTGCTGATATTCGTTTCTTTTTNCATAAAAAACACATTCATCTCTTCGTTTGTTTGTTTTTTGTTTTTACCTTCCTAAGTTCTCATTGTTCGTCTAAAACTGTTCGGTGAGACTGCGCATGTTTATACGGCCCAAATGCCTCACTATGCGTGCTAGCATAAATACAAATACAAGCTGTTTATGCGTGAAAAAAGAAAAGAAAGAAGGAAGGGATGGAGAGAGGGAACGCGAAAGCAGAGCTCACGATCGGTTATAGAATGCGGTGGCTGTAAACGTCATATTTTCCTCCGAATCCTTTGTAGTATCTGTAGGGAAAACAAAGAGTCGTGTGGTTTTCGTATAGCGGAGCTCGATACATTTACGGCTTCCACAATTTCATTTGGCAGGAACCAGTGTTTGTGTCGCACCTGTAGCCGAAACATTTCCCTTCTATCTTTCCTCAAGGCTAATTTGAACCAAACTAAGACTACACAAGGGACACTAACTGGCCATTGCTACCGATTTCGTACTGCATGTCCAAGAATGCTGCCGCTCGTGGTTGTCCTACTGTACCCCTTTGTCATTTCCTTACAACTACTTTCCCTTTTTATAATCCCACGTCGTATTTGGAGCCAAAACAAAAAAGAAATGTTACACTAGTAGTCGTGCCTTCAAAATGGCGCATTCAGTATTTTTCAAGCTGCGCGTCCCATGTGCACCCGCTACACAAAACCGCAATAAACTTACAATATTCCGCATTCCTCGCTATACTCGTAATAATTTCGTTCCGTTTCTTCTTCGGAAACGCGTGAGCAAAACCTGGAGAGGACCTGGAGTAAATCATTTCGGAAACACGCAGAAGGAAATCCAGCGTCGCCATCGCCCAGCGTCATTCGTCTCTGTCATCTCCTTGCGACGTCCTATATCGACCAGCTCGAGGTCGCGCTATTTTTTTCCTTGACCTCGCGTTACAAATATTGACAGGAATATTACAGAGGGTTTTCGCAACGTTCATCCGCTCGCTTTCAAATCAAGTCTGAATTTCTGACAGACTAACGATACAAAGGCCTATGGTCTTTATGTCGTTTCCTTCTGTCCGCGATCACTACCTCTTGCTGTAACGCGGGGAAAAGCCCTATTATCTATGGTTCTCTCTCCTTTCTTTTATTTTATTCTTCCCTGGTCTAACCACCATGCTCATTCAAAAATCCGTTACGCGCGTCTGTTCGAATCGGCCGTTTCGTTCGGGCAACCAGAGAAAGCTATCCACTCCTGTCGACACTACCCTGAGCACTACATTATCCGAGAGCGGGGAGATAGCCCCTCTAGCAGATCTACAATTGTAAAAAATGCTTTGCGCCCGTATTAAGAGGTATAGGCATATAGCTTCTAGGCCGGTAGAGTATTGACAGCGGATCGTTTCGAATAAAAGGTCCAGGTAAAAGACAACCGAGAAGGAAGATGTACAAACGGATAAAAAGCATAACCGCAGAGTCACGGTTCATATAGTTCACCTGCATTCCTCCGAATGCGCACTACAGGCAGGCAGGAAAGATTCAGAGTATCACCGCCGCAGCCATTAATCGTTCATACAAATGGGTTGTAGTCCTCTGGTACAGCTTTTGCGGATGCGTGCTCCAGCCACAACGCTCCCATCTGGACAGCAAAAAAAGAAAGAGAGAGAGAAAAAACAGCTCCAGAACACGAGGGTACAGGTAGTAGACGCCATCGGGCGCTTGTGATGAGCAATTTACCACAGTCCAAGAGGACTATAATCGCATGTGTGGACAATCAAATTATAGGAAAGGAACCCAAAGGCATCTAGACCACTTAAGGCTGCATTGCTGCAAGACTCTCTCT
>JARGYV010082728.1:0-11443 GCA_029532675.1 Ornithodoros moubata
GGCGACAAGGATGGTTCAGTCCAGTCAGGAAATGTGGCCAACACATGGAATGTAGATGTTTTTGTACAAGCAGTGCATGATCTGGTAAGTACATGAGGACAAGAATGTTTTACCCTTTTTATGTGGGTATTCTGTGAGAAAGAGCACTATGTAGTGTGATAGGCCTTGCGATGATCGTTCTCCCCCATGGCTTTTTTTTTTTAATGTCATCTCACGAAACCGTATTGCTCACTGTTGTATGTCTATATTAATCTTTGTGTGATGCTGTGGGTTCTCATTTAATTCCTGTGGAAAGGTATGCAAAAAGTATGGGGCACATCAGAAAAGTTTTGGAGGACAAATGAAAATTGGATTGGACAGAAATATCAGTGTAGTGAGATCCCTGATTTTCGCTGTAGTTGTCGCATATATAGTTATCGCACCTATTTGCAGCCCCTAAATTTTGCAATCTGGGAACCGATGAAAATTCTCTTGTTGTAAAGCCTCGTAATTAAGTATTAGCGAACGACTGAAATGATTCTAAAAAAATTGGGAGTGCACAAATGTTAAGGTCCTTACAGTGACCTTAAAGTTTTGTGTGGAACTTTGAAATGATATGTACCTTTCTTCTATAGTGCCCACCATTCAGTGACTGTCTAGATCATGCTGTCTAGCTTTCTACCCATCTGTGTTTGCTTATTCATATTCACTCATGCCCTGTCAAGTAGTCAGTTTGCTCACTTATACCACGATCGCTCTATACTGGTGGTCATTCAACCCCACTGGAAGTTCCCTCTAGGGTCCCCTGAGTTCGCCAGATGGCGCCTACGAGACTAGAGATGAGTTACTCAAAGGCATTTGTACGGGCACTGCATGTAAACAAACGTGAAATCGGTTCATAATGTGCTGAAGCTGAGTTAAGAGACTAAGAGTTGTCATAGCGTTGTATTATGATGTACATCGCATGCAGTGCAGCAGTAGTCATTAGAAATTAGTACAGGGGTGGTGGTGTAAGCTATTTGCTCGTGAGGCATCGCCGACGATACTTCTGTGATTTGTCAGACGCAGTGGACCTATACATGAATTATGAAATCTGATGTGTCCTTCTTGTCACTGTGCCAAGGCGATCTTAGAAGGAAAATATCATTACTGTGCGGGACAATGAGTGTATATCGCGTGTATGCACTTCTACGTGAGTACTGTCTGCATGTTAGAGTGCTACTCACGAATTTTGGCTGTTGAGCTGACATGCTTATAGCTATACAGTGATAACATTCTTTGACTTCAGTACATGTGGGAAGTTGTAAAGCAACCATACGACTTTTAGTTATTGTACAGAGTGTTTACATATAGTGCTTTAAAGGGTTCATTATTGCTCACTAGGTTCAGAGTCCTAGCATAACATCCTCCATAGCGTTAAGACGAAGTTAGATGACCAGGGGTATAGATGGACAGTGCATATAATTAGATAATTAGTTTGCCACAGGAAGCATGCTCATTAAGGAATTTCGCTGGGTTGTGTCAAAAACCGCTACAATGTGATTTGGTTTTAGCTGACTTGGTCCTTAAATTCATCTGAGGGAACAAATCTAAAAATTAAATTATTTCTTCTAGGTTTGTGACCACATTTCTTTTTCTGGGCATTGTTTTTCACAAAGATGGCTTAGCTTAGTTAGCTTTTTCATTACTTTTCATTATTTTGTGTTTTTGTTCATGTTGTCGCCATGGCATCAGTTTATGTCCTGGCATTTGCCTCTGTCATGCATGCCGTTTGAAAGAGATCATGAAGGAATGTATGATGGAGATTGGTGTTGTCGTTTCTAGTTCAAATGACAAATCTTCAATGACAAGTCACTGGGAAGGTGTGCTATCTTAGCTCAAATGGTAGAGCATTGGACCAGAAATCCAGAGGCTGTGGCGTTCAAGTCCCGCAGCTGACTAGCTCTTCTTTTTTTCGTAATTCTGACGGAGTGTGTGCCCAGTTGTAGTCAGTGGAGCAGAAAGCAGATTTTCAGGATATGATGTAATGTTCCAGGTACCTAAGTTGAATTGGAAAGATGTTGTTGGAGAGCTGGATTTTGCTGGGTTTTCCGTGAAGGAACGTGGTGGCCTTAAGTTGCTGTGGCATGCCCTATCTCGGGGACTGACACTGTCACACGAACCCTTTCCTTCAGATCGCCTCTATCGGATTTGGAGAAATACAGAGTCTCAGGTTTGCATTACTCCTGCAACTTACTTAATGCTTAGCAACTGGAAACGAAATTTACGAGCACACTTGCAACTCTGTAGAACAGATTTTGTGTCACAGGCACGCAAGTTCATTGTAATTTCACGCATGTAATTAGTGCAATTAGGCATTGTTCTCCTGCTATGTTTGTAACACTGCTGCATGGTCTTGTAAAATGCATGCACTTCTTATTTCTTTGATAGGACGTTGGCCCTTTTTATTTTGCCTTCTACATTCAAAAAATGTTTTCAATGCAGTTATCCCTTCTACATCAAATCCTCAAGAACTCCGATATCGTTTGCCTGACAGACTATAAATATCATCCTGTTCAAGTAGATATCCTCAAAGCACTCCCTGAGGATGATAACAGGGACATTGCAAACTGGTAAGCATTCTTGATTTTGAATCAATATTATCATTGGTGAAGTCTGGGTTGAGCTCTTTTGCTGTTTAAGCTTATTTTAGCTAGAGGCATCTCTCGATGATTGTGCATAATTTGTAATACTCCTTTAGACCATTTATTATAAATGTCCACTTCTAACAGGAAACAAAATATAATGTAAAGATTTTGTAGATGTGGATAAGATGTATAATTGATAGTTATAATGTAGAGAATGTCACCAATACTGGATACTGTGCCAAAAAGGAGCAGTAATAATAGTAATTAGCTTTCACCTGTAAACATTTTTTGTAGTTTCTTGTCAGGAACTTTTACAGTTTATTGATATTATTCATCTGTGGCTTGCTTCTTTCCAGGAAATCATTAGACCTCATTGAGACCTTGCTTAGCCTATCAGAGCTGGTCCAGTACTCCCTTGTTCAAGACCTTTTCAAATTTCCTGTTCAGCATTGTCCAGACCTGCTGATGCTTGGCCTTCTGCAAGTGACAGTATGTCTCTAATATTTGCATTTCCGCTTTGAAGAATATGGATTTCTTTTCTACTTTTGATGTGTGAACTGTTATGTGGGACTGGAAATATGCAGCGGTTCAACAAATTAGGAGTAGTAGCACTTCTACTATAGTATTATACTTCAATATAGTAGCACTTCTACTTTTGATTCTGTGTGCTGCATAAAGATATACTTTTTTTTTTTCTCTCAGAGACCAATGCAAATGCTTCGCCAGGAGCTTCTCACAACCTTAGTCTTTGTATTTCTTGGCAACCACCCGAACTCTGCAATAGTATTACAAGCTGCCTGGAACGTGCAGGTATGTCCCACGACTTTTTTGTTATCAACAGCGGAGTGCTTTTTTACTTGAAGCCACAGTTGCACAGAAAATGTCACACAGTAGCGGACCTCTGTGGAGGACTTTTGCCCTGTGATGTCATATGTGTAATTTCTGCCATGAATAAATGCAAAATGAATGATAAGTTCATTGCTTGCAGAATCATGGAAACATTATTCGCCCCTTAATGATGCATGCAATGGCTGACTGGTATCTTCGTGGAGGTGAATGCGAGCAAGTTCGCCTTTCGCGTATTTTGGATGTTGCTCAAGATCTCAAAGCTCTTTCGGTACTCTTGAATGGGAATTCGTTTCCTCTTGTCATCGACCTTGCCTGCCTGGCATCTCGAAGAGAGTATCTCAAGCTGGACAAGTGGCTCAACGACAAGATTTACGAGCACAAAGTAAGGCAACTTTCGTAAATGCTTCATTGTGTGATTTTTAAATTTTTTCCATGTTTCAGGAACCATTCATACTTGCGTGTGTGAACTTTCTGAAACGCCGCTGCCCCCAGATTCTTGGAGGTATAGTAAAAGAAGAGAATCTGCCAAAGAGTGCCCAGCTGCCACCAGAAACACTGGCCACTATGCTTTCTTGCCTCCAACAGTATGCAGCGTAAGGATATGATAATGGCATGCATCACTTCTGGTTGCAGTAAAACATCAATGGATTGAGTAGAGCATAGAACATCGTTCCTCTCAAATGTTTTGTTTTTCGTTCTTTTTACTGATATGTCGATTATCTTTTCAGCAATGTAAGCCAAGAACTGTCGGAAACAATACTGACCATGGTCGGCAACTGTAGCATCCTGTTGAACAAGCCACGTCAACCCCCGCCTGGAGTTGTGAAGACCCCTAGAGGACTTGAGCCAGCATTTTCTGCTGCATCCATCAATGCGCCTTCGAACACTGTAGGTTCCAGACACACATTTAGTGTTGTGGGCGTGACTGTTGTACCTTTTGACACATTTTCAATGCCGGTCTCTTCTGCCTTCTGGCCCTCTAACCTCAAACTCTGGGAAAGATAAGCCTCAAATGTGCAGATACTAAAATTTTGAAATGCAGATTGATTATGTAAAAGATTGCATACCAAATGATGAATTGAATTTTGAATACCGTCCAAGGGAAGGGTGACAGACTAGTAACGTATCGGATCGAATCTCACTGCAGGGTGCACTATTTGGTCCCATTGAAGTTAGCCCTCATTTCACACCCCCATCTCACCCTCCTTCCACATCCACCCTCTGTCCTGCCCACATCTAGGTATATGTATCTGATGGCTGTAGTTGCCTTGCGGCGCTAATACCAAATAGAAAAATAAAGAAATAAAAAGCTTTATACTCCCAAGAAATAACCATATTTGCTACTGGTTCGCTGCTTCCAGACATTTCTAAACACCTCTTGTGTACATAAGAACTGTAGTAAGTGAGGGAAATGGGCCTGGCAAAGTCTGCCATACAAAGCGTATGCAATAATGAACTTCAATTTTGGTTTACAGCAGCCACCACAAATGGATGTACTGAGCAACATGAGCAGTTCAATGGCCGGCCTTTCTATTGGAGCATGCTCTGGTGGTGCTGTTGTGGGTGCAGCTCCTACGGTGTTTGCTTTTCCCACTCCGGGATCACCGGCTAAGCTGTTTGGTGCTCCAAGTGCTGTGGGTGCAGCTCCTGCTGTCAGTACAGGTCCATCAGTCCCCACTTCCTCTGGCTTCTCAAATGTTTCTGTTCAAACACTAGGGGCACAGCTACAGGGCCAGTTTGGGTCCCAGCTTGGTAAGTGTTGCGTTTCATTGTTTCTTTTGCGTTGCTTTGTACCGTATTTTCTTGGATATAAGGCTGTATTTTTTGCCAAGATTGAGAAGTCCAAACTCGGGGGGTTGGGTCATCTTACACTAGAGTCCCAATGTCATTTAAGTCGTAACATGAAGCCATGACTGCGATAGAGGAGGTTACCGCTTCTCCCAGAGAGGGGCCATATATGGCCAATCGTGCGGCACACCAATGCTACGTTTCTTGAACACTTTCGACAAGCTGTTGAGGCATGGATCACCCAGCAGCCAGTTGTACGCGAAACGAAATCCATGTGGTACGACACTTTTGAATAAGTGGCATGGCATCTCATGTTCAGGCGCAGCAGTTCCAGATGTCCGAAGTTAGCGTACAAAGATGGTTAAAGCAATGCAGTGACATAGTGGATTGCTCCAGTAGTTGGAAGACATTCAGAGGACTAATACGTGGCTGTCATCCAGAGGTGGAAGCAGTGGTTACGAACTTTGTGAAAGAGCAGAGAAGAAAGTGCCTTGCTGTAATGGCATAATGATGCAAGTTAAAGCAAGAGAGAGTGCAACATAGTGCAGCATCTCCTATGAGGAGTGCAAAGCCAGCAGAGGGTGGACAGAAAAGGTTTATGAAGAGAGCCGGCTGTGATGGCGGATACTGGTGTGCCAGCGCCTACCAGCTGATTTCAAAGAAAAGCTTTTAAGTTTCCAGCATTACATATATTATAGCAATCTTCAAGTTATCAAGATACGTCAGGCACAAGAATAATGAGGTTGAGAGCCTATGCCATTGTTAACAGATAGCGGAGGTGATCACACTGTCTTATCATCAAAAAGTTAGTTTACTGTAGGGCGCTCGTCGCCAGTGATGGCCTCATCAGTGTATAATTACCTGTGCGTCATCTGCAATCGAGAAATCCTTGAGACCAACAGTGGTCGGTTAGATCTGCCACTGTCGCGCACTTCCGAGCTTCTGCATCAGTCCTTCGCAATCGCCTTCTGTAGGCAGCGCTTACTGAAGAAATCCTGCTTTTCTGAAGCACTATTCCAACATTTCGCAGTTCACCTCCGTCCACGACACTGTTATCATTTGTACAGCTATCCACAGGGCAGTTTCATGACGGGCAGGGCAGTGACAGGCTAGTCGATTCCTAGTAACAGCAGTCTGCAGCAGCACACCTTGAGGTTTTTATGCTAGGATCCAAAGGCTGTAGGCTTGCAGTGGCAGCGTCACATGGTGCGCGGTGCTGTTGTTTAAAATCGGCAGCTTTCCTTTGCTGATGGGTCACGTACTGATCCAGTTCTATGAGCCACTCCTTGCTGTGCCGGTACCGTGCGGGCAACAATGAACTGTCACCCGGAGCCTTGATGTACTTCCCGTCGATGCACCTGTTTTCCATCTTAATGCCTGTGAAGCAGACAGCAACATTTGAAAGAAAAGGCCTGTTTCATTCGCATTGTACACATTGTTAACACTGTACCTCAGTGTACTTGCCAAGCCACTTGTCATTGTCGGCCTCGTTAGTGGACGGTGCCCCCAATGCTACACACGGTGTTATGTCTCCACTTAAGAGCACTTGCGTGAGCATCTATAAACCACTTATCAACGTCTCCTTAACCTCCTGGTACATGGTCCGTCTGAGATGCTTCCTTTTTCTTTCCTTTTATTTTTGTTGTTAAGACTGTCCATACTGTCAACATGCATCATAGAGGAAGATATTGAACATGTCCACATGTAGCACTGGCTGATGGTGACAGCAGAGTGGCCGCAATGTAAGATCACATGCATGTCACCGGACAACTGTGCTTCTGCCATCGCGCGCTCGTGTTTCTTCGGCGGCAAACTGGTGATCGAAGGAACTATTTCGCAATAACTGACGGTGTCCCTAGGGGTCGTTCGCTATAATAAAAAATTTGTTATAAGCTAGGTCTTTATAAACGGGGTTCATTGTGTATAAAGTAACTTGTGCTGTACTCAGTTAAAGAATACACACATTTTAACTAAGGGCAGCACTTGAAAGATTTTGGTGATAAGATAATGTGTAATTTAGTTTGTAATAGGTGCATGCTGTAGTATTTCAGTTGTTACCTTTTGCACCTCCAGTTGTTCACACTTACTATATTGTCCATGCTTCAGACATTGTCAGCTTGGCAGTCTAATGTGAGGTATATAAAGTAAGATGTAGAGCTTTGTATAGCCGCTTGGTACTTGCAGTTAAAGTAGAATTATTTTATGAACGATGTGTGCACTCATTTAAGCTGTAACATGTATTGTGTTCCATAACAAACAAAACTATGGAAATTGGCATCTTTTATTGTCTCCTGATTTTTTATTTTTTTTACTTTCTGTGGGGTGGGTCAGTTTCTAACTGCGTAAACAGGTTGAGGTAAAGGCTTTTCGTACAGTATGGGTGAAGATTTAATGAGGAATATCACCATCGCCAACAATACTTAGATTTATTGCATACTTTTGAGTTTCTGATTGTCACTGTGACCAATTGCTTTAGATTTTGTGGTGGGCTTGCCGTAGTAGCGCTTTTGCACATATTCAATAGAGAGTAAAGACAAAGAACATTCACTCTCTCTTTGTAGATTTGGCACAAGTAGGTTCTTAAAGTACTTGGGGACTTGTGGTGCTGGTGTTCATGAGTTCCTACCATACTACGAATTTGTTGCAAAACGAGAAAAGTACAGTGTGACTATCTCCTTTGGGGGCCAGACAGCTTTGGGATGCCTATGTTGACATGCACCAGTGTTTGTTGGACACCATCACCAAATTTGTTCCTTTTGAACTTTTCCAAGTTCCTTTTGAACTTTTTTTTTTTTTCATTTCAGATGTAGCGAGCATTCTTCCCGAGATGAACCAGCCAGTTTCTAAGGAGATTGAGGATGAAGCCAACAGTTACTTCCAACGAATATATAACCATCCTCCACATCCCACACTTTCCATTGCTGAGGTGTTGGATATGCTGAAACGTTTTCAGGAATCTCCCATCAAATCCGAAAGGGTAAAAACTCAACCAGGTAGTGTTGTGACAGTTTCAAGCATGGTATTACTTTTGTTTCAGGATGTTTTCAACTGCATGATCAAGAACCTGTTTGAGGAGTACAGGTTTTTCCCACAGTACCCTGAAAAAGAATTGATCATCACAGCTCAGTTGTTTGGTGGCATTATTGAGCAATCACTTGTAACGTGAGTGTTGCTAAGTGAACTGCATGAAGAAGGTTCTGCAATTCAAATGCTTCTGGTTTCAGATACATGGCCCTTGGACTGGCACTTCGCTATGTCCTCGATGCTTTAAGAAAACCTTTTGGTACAAAAATGTACTATTTTGGCACAACTGCACTGGACAGATTTAAGACGAGGCAAGTTGTATTCTTTGTTTTGTTTTTGTCACAGGTTATAGAAACTGATTTAAACTGTAGTTTCACTGAGTTAGTACCGATAATAGCATAGTTGCAAACTGATTTTAACCATTTGTAGAGCCACAGAACAGAAATAGTATACCCGGTTGAAAGGCACAACCAGTCTAAGAAGATCTCCAGTTTTGAAGGTGTATGGGCATGCGATTCAGAATATGCATTATTAGTTTGTGTTTATCTACCCTATTCTAGAACTCAGCACCTTCATTATATATATCTGAGCACTTGAAAAGATTTTCAGGTACTCAGTTATGCAAGACATTTGTTTCTGGGATAGCTACTAGTTTCTTACAAAGCAGCAAGAATAAGAGGATGAGCATGAACTGCAACACAGTCAGGAGTTATAATGAACTCATGTCGTGGTGCTGTTGGTCTAGAGGAGGGTGCGAGATAGGAGGCAGTAGGTGTACAAGTACTCTTAAAACACCGATATGTCCTGTATACTAGTGCCCTCTAGTTGCTACAATTCTTGCGCATTGATAGATATGGACCGGCGAAGTGAGGGCAGCAGCTAGAAAAGGTTTTCTTCACTGAACATTGTTCAAGACTGCACAGGTTTTGCCATGTCTGGCATGCTGTCTCTTGTGCTGTTGTAGCATTGCAGGGACTATGCGGGTGCATTAAGTACAGAAACCTATCAAAAGCTAAACTGTGAATGAGTAAGTTGGTGAAACAAGATATGTGCAAACCATTGCGTCTCTTGCAGGTTGAAAGATTATCCTCAATATTGTCAACATCTTGCCTCAATTCCACATTTCAAGGACTTCCCTGAGCACTTGAGAGAGGTAAGGCTCTTAAGACTGTTATTCATTTCTTCCACTTTTTTTTCTTTTGAATTATGCAATTTTTAGTTAATTAACCAGTATTTGTTTGAAAAATGCAGGGCTTACAAAGTTTTAACTGTCTCTGTTAATGTGTAATCCACTGTGAAGGTTGGTAGAAAAAGACATCTGTCGCCAATGTAGGCACAGTTCCTCTATGGCACAATGTGATTTGGGGACTTGCTGAAGTTGCTAATTGCATGTGCACAGTGATAGTCATGTAATAATGATACCTCTGCTACAACAGTAGCTGTATGCTGAGTGGGACAGGTGACCACATCTTGCATGAGCCTTACTTCTCAGCATCATAGTTTTGGTTTTGTGGTATTCACACACCATGTTCAGTTTTACATGTTAAGTTGAATTTATGGTAGACTGACAATGTTTCAGCGTAAATACTCCTTCACACTCCTTCAGTGTTCACACGGGGCAACTTTTTAGAGCAACTCTCACCAACTCCAGATATGCACACGTGACACCTGTCGTCGTGCAAAGCGACGCCTCCTCTCGTTACTATAGATACGTTACGAAAGTCCGGAAATTTATCGATCATGAGGATACAACATTTGGAACTTCCAAAACAAAATATTTATTAAAAATTGCCAACTTAATATTCTAATACATTTGCGCAATATTTACGTGTAAGGTGCATTATTGGCGGAATGGGTTGCCGTAAAATTGTTCGTGGGAGGAGTCATCGAGTTGGTGCCTGTGAACAGAAAGACGGCAACGTCTGGAAGTTGTTCGCGAGACGCTGCTTTGAGTTGCCCCGTGTGAACGCAGCCTAATGAGGAAAGTCAGAACACTCCAGAATGTATTAAGAAAGTGTGAAGTTCTTCAAATAGAGTAGTTTAGAAAGTAGTCGTGCTTTGAAATGTATGATACTGCAAGTGCATCTTGACCAACACTAGTAACTGGTCAGAGGAGACTGATAAAGTGTGCCTTGAAGAGTACATAACAGTGAATGTAGTAACCCAAACTACCTTACATGTCTTGTCTATCTGGCCAGTAATTGTGCAGCATTTTTGCGAGATGTAATGAAAATTTAATGCTGTTATTGCAGTACATAGATTATGGTGCAAGATCTCAGGAGCCTCCCAACCGTCCTCAAGGTCCTACATTACCACACAACCTTGCAGCACTAGCTCAAGGCCTGAATTCAACAGCATCTCCCAGAGTCCCTCTAAGTGTTCCTCCACCTGTGGTTCCTCCTGCAAGTGTAACAGTCACAAAGCCTACTCCAGTTACAGGAAAGGTCAGTCAGACGCACAATGCATGAATGTTCAAACTATTAGATAATTATTATTTGAATGAAATATTTGATCAAATAAAGTGAGGAGAGCAAATGGTCGTGTTCAACATGTGGCGTGCAAAGAATGCACGCAACCGTACATTTAGATGAGATGACACTCATTTTCCCCTTTTCTGGATATGAGTAATGAAAATCTACTTTTCTGGTGTAAGGACCCCAGGAAAGGATCGCCATCATAAAAACTAACTTGTGCAATTAGTGTTTGGTGAACAGTGTCTTCTCGTAACAGGGTGTTAGGCAGCTGCTATTAATGCAGCACTGTTCTTTCCTCCTGTAACAGTGCCAACTACCTTGCTGTCGAAGCCAGGTAAACAAATTATCCCATAACCGAAAGGACTGTGATGCTGGGAGTTCACACGGCAAATTCAGCGTTCACGATTATGACACTTGTTGCCTAGCTGTTTTGTTTTTTTTTTTACCTTCAGAATTGTGGTCTATGCCTTCTATGCCATCGTTGTGTATGAGTGAAGAGTTAAAAGTTGTTAGGTTCTTTGTTCTTGTGTTCGTGTTCTTTCAAAAGCACTAAAACTTTGTTGTGCATAGGAAGTACATACACAATGTTTGTGTGTTCACCATTGCAATTGTAGGATTGTTGCTCTGTGTTAATTTAATGTGTACAGGCATTTACATATAACTGCTTTTATAATGCCTGTCAAACATAGTACTTACTATTAT
>JARGYV010082732.1:0-24234 GCA_029532675.1 Ornithodoros moubata
CCATGCAGCCATAACGGCTATTGCAGTCTTTTGCTTCTGCCACCTGATCCACGAAGGCCTCCTACTTCAGAGCAGCGTAAATAATATGGAGGGTCCAAGCCTCCGGCACGTTCTCCAGATCGCCTTTCACGTGCTCCGGCCCATTTACTCCTTCTACCAGCTCTTCATCGCATTCAAGTATTCCAACGTGAGTGGCGCCCATATCCTGCTTCCTCTTCTCGACATAAATTGAATTTCGTCCATGATTTATCTAGGTCTATTAATGCGCGATCGTAACTTTCGTGGACTTGCAAAAAAGGCTTTTGACAAAGTCTCATACAGATAATCTGTCAGTTGCGCTCTGTATGCACAAATGGGGGTCTACTTATTTAGATAATAGAACCCAGCTGTTAAATTTCACAAGGCATCTTCCTCTAGAGTGGGGGTATAAGGGTGTGGACGGCAATTAATGAGGCTTTTGAGGAGCCGCGAGCATGTTGATAACAGCGTCCGCTTCATGGCTCCCCCTGGCGTGTAAGAACTCGCGTCTCAGGTCCATGTTGACACGTTCCAATGGCTCCTCCTACCTGTTCAGGTGCGTCGACAGATTCAGTGGAGAAGCGGTTCTCATCCAGGGTATTACTGCAGTTGTGGAATCTCTTCCACATGCCTGGATATTCACCATGATCACTACACTGACAAGGGTAGACATTTTATAGGCTTGGCTTGGCTCATGTTGTCTATGAATCGTCGGAATGTCTGGGCAGCATTTCGAAAAACCCCAGCCGAAGGGGGCCGAAAGGAGTGGAAATAACAGCTGCCATTGGAGCTGGATGGTAATTTTTTTGCCAAGTCAAAATCAAAAAATGGAAAATATCACATTGTGAAATCTTGGTGGTGGCATCAGTGGGGCTTGATAAAACCAGATTGGCACGGTATATAATCCTCGCAAGGCCTCCAGTCCCCGGTCGTCTTGAGAACCAGCAGAAGGGCAAGCAATGCTAATATTGAACACGTGTTGGAATTGTTGCTTGACTGTCATTCCCCGCCTCCCAAGAAGCTTCTAAGAGTCGTGGACCACACCATGCTGCAGTGGTTTTTTCCAGTCAGCAGGTTGAGCAAAAGTGGCATCAGCATATATGCTGCTGTATTGAGTAACTTGGTGGTGGTCATACAAAGTGGTAAAGAAAGTTTGTGCCGGATGCTTCACGTTGGCCTAAGGAAAAGCTCTGCACAGGCTGTTACGTGGCACATCTTGAGGGGACAATGTGCAGCCAGTCCTTTTAATGGTGACACCCACGGGACTTCCCTCAATCCCTCGTTCAGTCACCGGAAACCGTTACTGTCAAGTTGGCATCAGAAATGAGTACCAAACAAAAATAAAATAAAGAATATGTTGGATCGTAAGTGTAATGCCATTTTAGCCCAACTGAGATTTGCTGTTTCTTGTCCGATGCAGATCGTCATCAACCACGCGTTTACGACTTCACGGTTCGGCATGATGCACTTAATAGGGACGTGCCTGTACTTCTGGTTCAGCAGCATAGTGCAGGAGTACCAGCACGACGGCGACAGCAGCCACGACAACGAGAATGGTAGGAAGAGAGTCGTTGGAAGCGTTGCATTCCCTCAACCCCATTTTCATAGGTAACCGGACGAGCCTGCATTTGACATCCGTCACACCCTACCTGCAGCCCTTCACTATTGAGTATCAAATAATTGTGGCCGGCGTGTGGTACATCGTGTGGCAGAATATCGGCACCGATCATCCCGGCCAGAGTCGCAGGCAATCGGAAGGGGGCGAGGCAAAGTACCACAGTAATCTGGTAGTGAGTGCAGACTGCCACGCAGCCAACAAAGGCCTTTTTGCGGGCATTCTCCTCCTCTTGTGTGCCATCGTGTCTCTGGTCATGGAAAAGGTGGCCTTGAGCAGCCCCGCATACCAGAGCGTGCAAACAGTCATGTTCCTGGCTCAGAACACTGCACTGGTGCTGATAGCCTTGCTGGCCGTCGTCTGCGGACACAGACAGATCTCCAGACTAGACCTCAGTGTCCACCCCATCACTTTGTTGGATGATGTGCTGCTCTATGTTCCCCTGCCCTTCTACTTTGTGTACTACATAGCAAGCAGCATTGCAGACGTGTGGCAGCAAAGTTACACTTTGCTCACCAGTCACGGGGTAACCATCATCCAGGTCGTTCTGCAGACGCTGTTCTTAAGCGACGGTCTAAGACGCTGCAGTAACTCTCGCAGGCAGAAGTTCACAAAGCCCGGTCGAGAGACTGTCACTTTCCTCATCGTCTGCAACATTGCCATCTGGGTGACCAACACGTTCCAGATCGAGAGGCCTCACCTGAGTAAGCACATGCGCATGTGCTTTGGAGAAAGTGCTTGGCTCATGGTCAAGCATTCCACACTGCCTCTCATGCTCTTCTACAGATTCCACTCATCTGTCTGTCTGGCAGATATCTGGAAATCCGCCTACGAGTGAGCAAGCCCTTTTATTACAAAAGCTTCTCTGTAGAAGACATTACATATATAGAACCAGTAGATGACCTATCACAGATGACCCTACTAACAGCACAAGTTCCAAATAAAAGAGACAGAAATTTAAATATCAACAAAATGTTGCAATATATTATACCCTCAATATGAACACAAGAGAAACTATTTACATGATGATGGATAGATAGGAAAGGATTTGTGGCCACTCAAGAAGGGTTCTTGAGGATGCGCCTCTGTCGAAAGTCATACACTCGTCTGCAGAAGAACACCAGTTGGGGGTCCATGCGACCGGGGGGAAGACGATCCCTACGAGAGTAGCCTTCCTCCAGGTCCGGAACCACCGCTGGGCGGGGCCTCCTGCGACCTTCCTCCAGTAATTTTGTACGCGCCCTGTACCTGCAGTACTCGGCAAAGGTCAGGACGTAACACTTGTCTTCGATGCAGGCAACACTGTTGCAGTCCCGATGCTTCGAGGCAAAGATTTCGTCCTCCATGTGGTGGGCTTTGCGGCCCTGGTCGGTATGTTCGGGCCGGTAGTACCACAACAGGCTCATCATCATCTCACCTGCAGGGAACAATCAATTAACACACATAAATGGTCCCTCAGCTTGCAGGCAGGCTGGCTCCACAGGAGGGCATCTTGCGGCTCTCCCAACATAAACGGATGAGAGAGTGTACTGTACCATCATCATCATTCTCCCAGAGCGCAGCCACCTTGGCAACAAAGGGCAAGTCCACCTTGCGCGTACCAGAGCGCAAGAGAACACAGTCACGGACCCGAATGACGTCCCCTTCCACGTGACGCATGGCCGGGAAGCAGGTGCGCTCCTGTGGACTGTCCTCGTTCTGAAAGGACTCCCTCCGAGTCACAAAGTGGGGCTCCTTCCCCCTTCCCCTTACATTCACCACCACTAGCTTAGGCTCTCCGTCCCACGACCAGCCGTGAGCAAATTTCCTGCGCTTCCTGCTGCTCAACGTCACCCGAGGCACCTCTTCCTTTCTCTGCAGGGAGCCGTGTTTGTCTGCATAAAGTCAAAGTGAGTAGCAGCAGCAGCAGCAGCAGGGCAGCCTCCAGACGCACCCGCTGCCTTTGCTCGGGTTGCCCTCTTTTTGGCAGCAGACTCGGGCGGCGAAGACGCCTTGGACACACAGTCGTTCCCCTGGGGTGGAGACTTTGTTTCCGGAGGGGTCACGGGTTCACATTTTGGCACGGCCGGCGTCATCTGAGGGAGACGGGGAGGCTTTGCAATTCCTCCGGGTGCATTTACCTTTATCTCCAAGGATACGTCAGGTGCAGCAGAAGAGCCAGAGCCAGAGTAGGGAAAAGTGGTCCCCAGGCATTCCGTAAAACACGGGTACTGAGCCGGTGCTGGAGCAGGCAAGTGCTGCTGCTGCTGCTGAGGGTGAAACGGCACCGGTTTATGAATCAGGCACTGCTCACTTTGAATCAGTGGTCCCGCAGGCTGGAAGTAATTTGGCACTGAAAGGCATGCAAGCGCACACTCGTAAGCAGGAGCTCTCCTAAGGAAGCAGAGCTTACCATAGTCTACGGGTGCATAGGGAAGGCTGGCCGGGTAGCTAAAAGCACTCCCGTAGTGCAGCATGCCCCTGTCGAGCGTGTAACCCGTCGCGGGAGGAGCCACGGGATAGTTTGGGTAGTAAGTACTCTGCGGGGGGCCCAACACGGGCTCATTGTACGTGGTCTGCATCTGAAGACAGGTGGCTTTCGTGTGGTAGCGGTAAGTCACTGCATCCTTCTCTTGCTCGTCCTTCACCTCCTTGGTGGTGTTGATGTGGACGCGATACTCGCTGACGGCCACCGACTGCGAGGAGGAAGCCGAGGAGGCCGGTCGGTGCCGCTCGGGAGAATCTTTCTTGCGGTGCACCGTCTGAACCACCACAATTTCCTCCTGGTGATGATGCACTACTTTCAGCTCACACGAAGACTCTTTGTTGCGACTGCGCTCTTGACTGTAGCTGGCGGCCATGATGGCCTGCGCGTTGAGGCTAGCCATCCTTCGACACTGTCTCGTGTCAATTATTTCCACGTCCGAGTCCACCATTTCCCGTTTACGCTTTCCCGGCTTGCCTTTCTCTCTGCTTCGTTCTTCGTCCGTGGAACGACCCTCGTTCTCGTACAGGATGTGAACCTTGGCCAGGGCATTCAAGCTGGCAACGCGCTGCGTCTTGGTCTCCTCCCGCAGTCCGCACTGGCTGGAAAACACGTCGCACAAGCCGGACAAGCAAGCCTTTTTCGACTTGTTCCCTTCGTCCGGTCTGCGCTTCTTGCTGGCACGGCACGGCGTGGCCTTCTTAGTGCCGGCCTTCTTGGACGAATCTCGTGACTTGCGCACGCACGACTTTCCGGGCATGGCCTTTGGTGCTCTGCGCCGACGATGGCCTTTCAGCGTGCACAACATGCCCTCCTCATTCAGCTGCAAAGTGTTGACATGGCATCACTTAAATGACACACCCACATTCAACTTTCTCCCCCCCAGGGTCATCATCATACATGCATTGCACTGTAAGAAAGTCTTTCTTGTCTGCCTACGTTCAAATGTGGGATCCTTGGGCTGACTTTGGGCAAAGGAATAATAGGAACAGCTGGGAATGGCAATGCACATACAGAGGGAATCACAATGACGACAAAACAAGGCTGCTTCTAGGTCATACTATAAATTTTCTCATTTCCTCTTCCACTCTAGGCAATTTTTTCTGCCTTGTTCCACGTCTGCAGTAAAAATGGACGTGTCCAGAAATACGTTGGACGAAGGCGCAAAGCGCAAGGGGATACATGGGTACGTACGTACGTGCAATGCGAGAGTAATGTTGGGAAAAAACTTGGTGGGACTCTCTTGGTGGCCCTGTCCGACATTCAGAGGGCATTTGCTGTCTATTCAAACATGTGTACATCACTGTCGCTTTTCTACCACCTGTGCTTTTAACAAGGTCAACAGTCGGTACGAGGTGAGCGCTACCAGTCAACTGTGGCAAAACAGACACGTGACTGTGAGGACACTCAAGAGCCACATCACCAAAAAAGAGAAAACACTTCCTCTGCACGAAAAGGAAAAGAAGGTGCTTTGTAGGTGCAAGTCGTTGCATATTATGTGCTAGAGTTACTATGCTTTAAAATAGTGTACAATCCATTCCTTCATTGTACAGGTCTTGCACATGCTAGGCATGCAATGATTTTTTTAAATTCAGTAGTTGGCACTGACGATGGAAAGCCCCCATCAGTAGCTCGTGTATCGCCGTGCTCAAAAGGTTCTGTTACATCTAGGCTGAGAGAAACACTTTGGCAGCCATTGAAATAATGATGCCAGACCGCTTTTTGGCTCATTACAGCCCACTTTACGTAAGAAAACTCAACCAGGTGAGCATAACTTGCAATTTGGACAAATACACCAAAGCACAAAATCTAGAGGTCAGACAATGCACACTTGAAACGACTGTGCAAACAAATCTTGGGAACGAATCTCTCAAGTGCCAAAATTACTTGCTTGATAATGAGAGAAAATATTTGTGATCATGATTTACCAAAGGTTAGGTTTTCTTTCCAATGGTACAATCATGTGTTACACCTCATCCATTTAGAAGTTGTGTTCCAGTTGTTCTCTGGGATCCACACGCCATTGTCTTTCAATGATTGCAAAACCCTCTTCTCAGAGTATATAGTATTGCTACCACACATTTTTTATGCTAAGTAAGCAAGTGCACCGTAAGCTCGTGTACATGGAAGTGCCAATTTCCATACCATTTCTATGAGTGATATTTTCCAGTATTCTTTCCGATAAACACTCTTTCCATATGCCTTGTAGTAAAACTTTGGCCGTGATGCAATAAAGCGTTCAAGAGACCTTTGCATGGGCTTCATTTTCCGCATCGATTCTCACTTCGGAATCATCTCATCTCTGCTTGTATCTTTACTTGTCTCAAATTTTCCTCCTGCCCATTTAATGCCTATTTGTCGTATATTCAGAGATGTCAAACTGCTTCCTTTTCTGTCACCCCATCTCCATACATTGAAAGACTTTGAAAACAAAGTGACAATGTCATCAGTAACTCGTGCAATCGACCAATGGGGAAAGTAACGATAAGTGCTTGTTTTACGGTGCAAAAGCGCTATATCTATGGTTGAACGTAATCACTGTGACAACATATGAACATTTAGAAAGAGAAAAATGGCATAGTTAAGACAAGACGAAGGGACTGAGCTTAAGACATTGCAAATAAACATTGGGTGGGTAAACTGAAATACTCTCTGAAAAGGAACGTGCATCCTGGGCCGAGCTGGCAAAGGAATTACAATGAAGCGCTTCATTCAAGCTCCCCGAGCCATGTGATGATTCCTGCCAGCTCTGCGTGGCTCACGTGCCATTAGTTCCCTTTCTCAATGTACTGAATGATGATAAACATCTCGCCTGGTCTTACTCTCCGACTAGCCTCGTGAGTCAGGCCTGCCTCGGTGGTCCTAAATATACCTAAACCATCCAGCTCCCAAATTGTCTTTCTTTGATTGATGCTCTGAGCAGAGAAATGCATGACCCATCCTAATCCTGGGTTTGTACCGTCGGTAAGCTCTCAAAAATGGTCTGCTGCAACCACAAGTGGTTGTCGGCTCTCCGTGTTCTGTCCTGTCTTCTTGGAGATAATGTAAAAGCCTTCTGCCTTTTCACTCCTTGCATGGATGGTTTGTAAGAGAAGTAGCTTCTTCGAGTCCTCGTCAGCTGGCTCAGTTCCCGTCACTTTCGTCCCCAACAAGTATGCTTTTGCTTCCCGCCTAGCCTATGCGTTTAACTTTCTTACAAGCTTTTTATTTTATTTCAGCTACTTTTGGGGTTGCTATGGCATAACGTATTTGGCCAATGGAGAACCAATGATTTGCAGTGCTGGGAGGCCATGTAAGGGGAAGATCGAATGCCTTCAACGATTTCTCAACCGTGAGGATAGTGGCAGAGGGGAACCTCTTTCCATCAAGAATATTCCTTGCCATCTGCTATCCTCAACGAGTTTCCGGGCATGGATTAGGTACACGCGAGCCATCTTTGCAGGCTTTTGTGACCTCATGAGAAATCAAAAGAATGACCTGTGGGTAGCGAGGATTCACTTCAAATTTAAACCTTAACATTGCCGTCAAGCAATATATGTTCGCAGTATTATTATTCCATTATTATTGTTCAGGTATGGAACATGTAGGATGTACATAAGCCTAATCTGTGGGGCCTCGGGTCCCTCTTGTCACCATGTAATCTTTCTTCTTTGCTGCCGTTATTAAGTTACTTCCTGTTTCCTGGTGCGTAATGCAGTTAAGGTATGGTCAGGCTATGTAAGAGGACAGGAGGCAACAAGTGCGCTCACCTATTTACCGTCCAGTGAAGGGACGCATTTCCAACTTAGGACACTCACGAGAAATCGGGCTATTCTTCAGACGCTTGCGCGTGTCACTCAAAAAAACAAGGAGTAAACTTTTGTGAAAGCAGTCATTCTCGAAAAGCACTGCTTTGCATGGATGCACTGACAGTTACATCGGCTGTACGTGCGATAACACAACACATCGGCACTACCGGTTCGCTAAGCATTTCTTAGGTGGCAGCACTTGTTGGCCGCCACTACGAAGCATTTGTAGCTTTTGCTGGGAAAAGTTCCGAAACTATCCATAGACCATGAAACCGAGTACATTCAAGAAAGAACTCATTTGATCCTGCCAATAACCGCTCAGCTGACTATCCTGTTGATTACTGACTATTTATTGAGTCAGCCAGGAAATCGTCTGGGAAGCCCGATTCGTTCGGATACTGGCAGTCGCTTGTATAAAGTTGTGCTGACATCCTTTGCCTAAGGCAGCGGCTCGTAGAAATAAATAGCAAGAAAATAATAAGCAAATAAATAAAACATGAGAAATCTGACCGCGTGTACGGGAATGTCCCCCATCTCGGCCTATTTTTTATTCTTATTGTTCCTGCAAGCCGGAGTCATGCGAAAAGAAATAATGAAACTTGGGGGCAAATAAAGCTGAGCTCGCCTGATTGAGTTTTATTTTTCCGAGACGATGGAAATACACCCTGTGACGTGTTACTTCTTTCTTTTCACTCTTTCTGAAAATTGTCTGATGGCGTCGTGGCGGGTGATGTGTTTTCGCCTGTCTTGGGGACTTTCAAAAAATGCTATTTGAATAAGTACTGTATCATTTCTTCCTGGGTATACACGGGTGAGGCACATGGAGCAGTCCACAGCCAGGTGAGTCGCAATCATTTTCTTCGCTTATCACATTTGTTCTTCTAAAATACCCGTTTCTCTCTCAGATCTCTTCGTGGGACGATTTCTTAGAGGAGAGTCTGTTGCTGCCATGTCGTTTTGCACCTAACCGCTGTCCGTTCAACAAGATGCCTTTATGCCAGTATTACCACGCTCTCTCGTCCAAGTCCTGTTAGAGAAGAAAAACTTGCGAAAAGTGTGTTTCCCAACTGAATCCATCCTTACGCCAAGGCCACGTACATGCAGAGTCCCAGCTGAGGGGAAACAAGCCCCGCTTATGAGTCCAGTTGATGACACTCACTGATCCTTTGGACACAATCGAATAAACGATGCAATCAATTTTGATGTCATCCGTGAACATTTCAAGCTCACAGTGTATGATATGACCAAGAAAATCACTATTCACAGAACATACGCAAAATATAGGCGTTGATGGACTACAATACGTTTTTATATATACTTGTTCATTTAGTACAGATGCATGCAACATATTTTTTTCTTCACGTTTGACTTGTAATTTTTGTTTCGTATCAACGCCGCAATGGCGCTGTAGTAGTGAAATGACGAGGATAGCGGTTTTTTTAAGAGTAGTGCCACGGTGCCGTGCCTGCAGTTAGGAAACGTTCTGCTGTGGCGAATGGTTGGGATGCGAGCATGAATTAATTACTTGAATTGATCAACTCATTTCTTGCCTGTGTAGAAAAATTGGCCCAGTTGTTGTGCAATCCAAGACTTCCCTGCGTGCTGTGAACGAAGGTCGTGGCCAAGTCAAGGCAGGCAGGTCAAGGTCATGGTTATTATGGCGTTAGCGAGGATCACACTTTCGACCTTGTTCACCTTCTTCATTATCTACACGGTCATCCCAGGCCCACGTAAGTCCGTTTGCAGAAATATCATTCTCTGTCCCAAAAGTGGTGAGAGTCCCGAGAGAGGTTGCTTTTGAGCGTTCCCAGCCATGGAAAGAAAGTCTGTCTTCACTTCAAAGGGTCGATAACATGCACATCAAGTGAGCAAATCTCTGCGGATGGACCATTTGCTGCACAGAGGTGTTCGTATAGCTTGCAGGTCTACGGTTAGCATTTAAGACACAACAAGAAATAAACTGGTCCGTATTTATGAACAGCCTCTCGGGCATTTTGACGTATGTGTTTCGAGCATACACCCATTTCATCAGAGCCTTCCGCTCAAAGTGGACTGCTTGAAAACAATGCATAACCAGTGAAAGGTAACTCGAGCCTTTTACAAAAGCGTTTCAGAAACAGTTTTCCGACCTCCTGATTGATCAGATGGTGTGCCTTAATTCTTCAGCTTCATGACGTCACTGTTTCTTAGCCTTGATGCGTACGCTGCCATGTTGAAGCAGTCATCGGGAGGATGAGGTAGGACTGGTAGCGCCCCTGGCGTTTGACGCGGGGACTATACACGGCGGACCTTAATTAAATTCTTTTCCATGAAAGAAGATGTGTTGATTAAAATCCTATTTATTCCATTTAGAATAAAATGGCAATGTGAATTTGCAAATGAAGATGCACCCCTCTGGTCATATTGGAGCGATAAATGCAATTTCAATTCCATCCAAACCCAGATACCCAAACGTCTTCAACAGCTGTGCGCACGAATCCATAGCCCATCATAATGTACCATATAAATAGAGTCCACTCTTAGCTAGGCCAACCCCTCATAACCCATCACATCACAGCACCTCACATCATTTCCCTTCTTTCAACATCACATGAAAGCTGCTTACGCCGGAGGCTTGCTGAACGCCGATATGATGCGCCATCTAGGTGTGGCCTTGTGAGCCTGAGAAACGACGGATTTCGTGCCAGATACGCCATTGAAAATGCATTGGCTGAAATCTTTGACAATTTTTATTTTGACAACTTATACCCGTGGGGAAAAAAATGCAATAAAACTTGAGAGAAAATGCTGTCGGTCGGCAAAATTTGAGGGATTTTAAGCATCGTCTGCTATTTTTTGGGCGCTGTCGAAATGTGCGACACTCATGCGCCGCATGTTCGAAAGCTCATCCCAAGTTGTTGCAGCCATCATAAAACATGATTAGAGAAGGAGAATCGCCAAGGATTCGCCTTGAGAGGAAAAAAAGCTTCTCTCTCTGTGAGGGCGAAGGAAATTGTATCGGAATACACTGCATAGAAAAGTGTTATCATCTCATTCGAAAGCTCTTGTATTTAACGATACAATTCTCATTGCAAATAGTATCATGTTGCTGTTTTTACTACATTTGAACGACATACACCTCTCCTTAGTTGATGGCCATCTAGATGTTGTGGCTTTTCCGTCTGCAATAGTTGCTTTCGTTGAACTCGTTGCAGGCTTGTTCCTGTGGCACCCGACTCTGATGGCTTTAGGGGTAAGAGTGGAACGCTGCCTCGGAGCCAAGCACTGAAGGGGGCTGGCTTTCTTTCAGTATGGATTCTTCATGTACCAGGCGCTGCTCATCTTCTCTCTTTTGCCCCACTTGAAGAAAGCCAAGAGGGTGACATTTCATTGGTCATTGCAGGTAAGCCTGCCTGCCTGCCTGCCTGGGGAAAAAGCCTCATTTGTGGTTTCGTAGGTTGTTGCCCTGACGTGTATCGTGATGGGAGCCTCGGTGGCCTTCTACAACAAAGCGTCCGCTGGAAAGGCTCACTTTGTGTCCTGCCATGCAAAGCTAGGGCTCGTAACGAACGTGCTTTCCTTGGGCGCTGCCGTCGGCGGCCTCGGGGCCAAATACGTGCCTGGACTCGCGTTCAAGACTGGCCACGCGCTTTTGGGCTGCGCGCTCTATGGCAGCGCAATGCTTACCATCCTCTTGGGTCTCTCGACAGATTACTTTCTTGCGCTGGCGGGGAAAACGTACGGCTGGGTTTTGTGGAAAGTGGCCTACTTGGTTCCCCCGGTCATGTTTGCATCCGCTGTCGTTCAGGTTCTCGACTCCTACCGTCGCAGGTACAAGAAGCGTTGAAATAAAAGACGGCTCTAAGACCTGTCTGTCTGTTATTAGCGAGGCTATTCACCGACCACGTAACCTTGAAGCTCCTCCGAGTCACGTGACCCAGCGTCACTTTCGCCGGTGGCTGGCACAGTTTCCGTCCGCCGCCGCCGCCAGCCAGCCAGCCTGGTACCGAGGTACGTCTCTTCTTCACCTAGAAAAGGACGTTTTCACTTGAAGCCAACTGTATCGTAGCCTTGGGAAAGTGCTCCGTGTTGGAATACTCCGCAGTAATGGCCGCTTCCACATAAGCGTTTCCATTTCAATTCGGTACTGCAGCTCTTATTCGCGGGTTGAAGCCAATCAATCGGAATGTCAACGAAAGTGTCGTCAGGTGAAGTGCTCCTATATAGGCTTCCTTTTCTAATGTCAATAGGTTGGAAAGGTCGAGCCATTCTAAAATACTACCAGTGGTGGGCTGGGAATGAAAAGGTCTCGACAGAAAAATGGCATTTGTGAGAAAAAATGAGTCGAACGATCTCCTTGCTCTCAGTTGGAGAAGCACTTGTTTGACCTACGTACTAGCTTTGAACTGTAAGGCGATGCACTGTGCTTTCCATTTGAAATCATTTTTCCTGAGGAATTGCCAGCTTCTGCTACGACATGAGCTAGAACGTGACTGCACCAATGGCCATGTGAAATGAAGCGCTTTCTACCTATTTTCCATTCCTTGTTTCGTGGCGAACGGGACAATGGGTATGAACTGGGGTCTGCCGGTGGGTGGGCCCCCCTTTCGGGACGTCTGCGTCTCTAGGTCAAGGAAAAGTCTGATGCGCAACCATGCATGGCGGCTGTCGTAGCGGTGCTCGAACGAGCTTGAACCCCGTACAGACGTCTCTCTTCATCCTTGGCGATTCCACTCAACCTTCGTACTGGGAGTTCCATGTCATATGCGTCGCAGTGGTGCGAACGAGGCGGCAACACGTGGCTCTCCCAAAGACCTTGTTCAAAGGAAATAAGCTCTTTTCAGAAATCATGTCATCCCAAAATGTAGTAAGCGATGAAAGCATGGCCCGGCCAACAGCGCCATGGGACGCCACCAGGAGGAGACCGACCGATCTTGCCTAAGCTTGGCTCACTTGTGTGGGTTTGGAGTTTACTTCTTGGTATACTCCAGTTGATGAAACTTGCGTAGCCCTACTAAAACCGTGTTCGCGCCTTCTGAACACAAATGACACCATTTTGGGCGTTCCCTATGTATGTACCGTCGTCCGCGCCCAAACTTCAGAGAAACTTCAGGCCTCTCTGCCTGACGCTTTGTGGCCATTTATGCTTCGAGGTGTTGGATCCCGCCCGAGGCCGCTAGCACCGTGTGTCTGGAGCTCACTCTTGACCTGCCCCGAGGTGATGTCAATTATCCGCACTTCTGCCCTATGGCGTCGCTCAGTTTTTTCGCCACGTAAACCAGAAATTATGATGATTACGTCTTGTGGGCATCACTAGGCACAGCACTTGGGTCTTTCATAAATTGGATTTCAGTCGAGGGGTTTAGAATGGCGAGATCCGCGAAGCCCTGCCAGGTACAGGCATTGCCAAGTTAATGTTTTTCTCATTTTTATGGTCGTTGACCTTCTTGAGAGCTCACTCGTTCAGCAGCAAACTCATCGTCGGCGTACACGCCGTATTTTTGACGACAGCAATGGAACTAGTTGCATTTCTCTCGTTAGGAACTGGCACAGCCTGTAAAGAAGCATTCCTGTCGAGACCCAGGTCTAGTCGTCCGGCGCCAAAATTCGGTGTCCTGGACTAAGTGGATCACGAGAGAAGCCTCACAAAAAGGAACCTTCCCGTTTCGGTTGTCTTCTTTTCGGCCAACTGGCAGAGTGCACCGATCGCAATATGCTGTCGTTGTGAAGGTTTTGAAGGCAGGGTTGAACTGTAATTGAGGGTGAAGGTAAGAGTGTCAGTGGCCCGATTAAGGGCCACGCAAATGGGAGCATCCAACGCTTCACTGAATCGACTGACCTGGAAACGAGTCACGTGGTCGAGTCAAAAAATGGAGCCCTTCCTCTGGGTTTCCGCGCTTCATTTTATTTCCCCCCCACCTCTTCTTCTTTTTTAAAAAAGAGCGGTAAGGTTCTTCTTTCCGCCTGGCAGAATGTTGTGGCCTTGTTGGGGTCCAGCGTCGTGTGCCAAGTTGGCACGCTCGGGCGACCATCAAGGACTCATAATTCACTGGCAGCATTTCCTATTTTGGGGCTCTTCCGGCGGAAACAATCCCGTGTAAGAAAGTGTGTGCCGTCGATGGCACCAATGAAAGCACTGTGGCAAGAAAAGCGAAAGGGAGAAAAGTAGGTCGTCCATGCAAGCACTTTCCCTGCGAGACAATCACTTGGCGAGGGCCGCTCACTGGTACCGGTCGGACCTTCTTTTCCGCTTCCGATACAAAGCAAACAAACAAAAAATGCAACGCTGCAAGTCGTAATCTCTCCTCATTGGATTATTCACTCCTCGCTGCTGGTAAGTACAATCTTTGCTACCATCTACCGTCTTTGGAAGCCAGTTTGTGGCACGACAAATGAAAGACT
Source organism: Ornithodoros moubata (assembly GCA_029532675.1). Lineage (NCBI taxonomy): Eukaryota > Metazoa > Arthropoda > Arachnida > Ixodida > Argasidae > Ornithodoros > Ornithodoros moubata. The sequence continues at coordinate 14,267 of JARGYV010082732.1, forward strand.
TTGGATGGGAAACATTGGATTCGCTGCCGCAGCTTTTGCCGAGTCCATTGCATTGCATGTGGCTGGCAGGGGATTCCCGCCGAGTTCAACCCTGGCCTTCCATGAATCTTGTAGGAACTCCTTTCTCGAGAAAAGCCTTGTCTGGCTCATTAGTGAATTTGTTTTTTCAGCAGGCCCCCCAAGATGCTCCTGGTGACCATGTTCCTAGCGACCACGGCCCTCGGCTACCAAGTAAGTCATGTTGGCGTAACAAAACCGGTTGCTTTTCCTTGTCATGTAACCGTTTGCAGCCCATCCATAACGACCCCATTTATAGAGCCTTCCGCATCGACCGAGGAAGTGGCCATCTTGGGCCACTCTCCTCCCGTTTCGAGAAATCCACTTGAAATACGACGACTGTCATTTATGCTATTCCGAGCCCAAGCTTATGAAAAGGGACCCTTTTTCGATTGCTTCCAAACGCGTACGAGTCACGGACTTGTGCCCTACGTCCTACAATGGACACAACAAAGCCGCCATGTTCATTGTTTACGCATTTGACGCTGGCACAAATACGGGCGGACCTTGTGTTCATGGCGGCGCCTCAGTCGCTTTTCAAACCACTTTGGACATAACCTCCCCCACATGGCTACCGGGCAGGATCGAACCCACCAACTTGATGAGAGAAGCCATGAAGCCGAGGCAGTGTAAAATATGCCAGCCAGGAGGCTCGCTTAGCAATGCCAGTCGGCGGTTGTCTCAGACTACTTGAAATGGGAATGCTCAACAAGGACCTCTTGCTTGACCTTTGGCTTCTCTTTCACAGGATTTTATTCCCCAGCTTTCTTGCTTCGACTTTCTTCACACTTGAAAAGGACATTTCCGAATAGAGGAAGCACTTTGATTCCACACAAGCGTTTGCTAAACAACGTTTCTCACATTTTAAAACGGTTTTGAGTCGTAGTAGAGCCTGGCTTTCATTTTCGATTCCATCCCCGCCGACGGCATGCGAGGGGCGAACGCATTGCCCTTTCTGTTTTGAGCACTGATTTCTTAACATGATATTTGTCCCGCGAGTTTGTAGCTCCATTCAGTTTCTAGGTACGGCAATAGTTGGGCATTTCCTTTCTTTTTCGGACGATAGGATCACTCGGAATAGGATTCGTTGGCCGCTCTCGCTCCTCGAGCGAGCGTCGGCAGATTTCCTTGGAGGAAGCTTCCATTTCCTCAGGCTGAGGCTTGTGTGTCAACAAGAAAGTATGTCGTTTTACGTGAAACACAAATGGGTAACGATCCCTGCAGTTGGAAATATGAAAAGCAGGGAGATATCCAGTCAGAGCAGGAAAGGAGCCTTGGAGGCTGCCAATGTCCTTGCCAAGAACAATGCTTCTTCCCACGCCCTGCAGATCACGTTCGCAGCAAGCGGAACAAAGGCCCACAATCTGACGTCATAGCAAACTCAATGATAGCCACGGATCATGACGCAAAATACAAGCGTTGACGGGCAAGAGCCCACTTCCTGTCCCAAAGAAGGATTGAAACGACACTTGAGATGTCACTGAACGTTGAGGAAGGAGGAGGTCAAATGAGAAACGCTTTCTTCCTGCTGGGATTAGCCCAAAGCATGAGTCCCTCGAACAGACGCATTCGTGGAGTGCTGCCAAGTCAACCTTTGAACCCTTGGCCATCGCCTGCCCTTGAAGGACGCTTCACTCGCGAACTTCTTTTGACGCCCTCATGTACCACCTCTACTCGATGCCACGAAAATCAGCCAGCAGGACAGTCAAAAGCCGTCCAATAGGCACTGCGAGAAATTCAGTTTCTCCTAAAGTGCACGTTCGGAGTCACTTGAAGCGAAAGACAGAAGGTTTCGATGAAAGCCGACTTGGATACAAGTTGCCTTTCAACTGTTTTTTCACTGTTCTTCCTCCTTGCAGTCGGGTCTTTCCGCCAACCTGGATCTCGCCCGACAAGTCTAATTCGAGAATGCCCTGCCTCAAAGGAGATATCCCCTAACTAGATAAGAGAGAAATTTGCAGGCTGAGAACAGGGAAACCCACAATGCGAATCGGACACGTCACAGCCACCCCTAAGCGAAAACGTCACCAGCGGCCGCATGGAGCAACCGCAAAAGATTCACTTTTGACTGACACTGAACAGCAACACATTCATCACCTCTCTAGTCAACGAGGTCAGATGAGTACACTTGCGCTGCTCTTCCTTACTATCGTTCCATAGCCTGTTGAGATGCTCCCGGGAGTCACGTGGAACAAGCCACGTGACTTGTTGAGTTCGTTTGGCGAGAAGCTCCGATCTCGCAATCCCGACCGGTCACGTGATTGATGTCGGAGCATGGCTCAGAGCTGGCCTTTTTTTTTTGGCAGTGCGCCGCTAGAGGCGCTTGTGGCGAAATTCCGCTTCCGTCGTCTGCAGCGGCGCATTTTTCGGAAGCAGCGAAATCTACGATCATGTTGTCACACACATCCCGCCACAACCTGAATTTCTTTCAATACTGGGGAGAAAAGGCTTTTAACCGCGACTTAGGAACAAACTTTTGGTCAAGGAGAAAACCGAGAAGCGTATAATATGTACTGGAGCTGGCAATACGCACGTGTTCGTCGTCGAAACTGGCGACCATCTCCTCGACGAACTTGACAACTTTCGACCGAATATCGACTGAAATATATATCTCTGGGTGAAGATTAACAAAGCGTCTTCTTCAGAGTCGCCGTTGCCATCGCTGCTGAAATATCATGAAGCGAAACCAAAGACTTGGATCTGCTGCCATCGTACCGTCTGTTATTAGTATGGTTATCGGGAAATCCGTTGAACGGAAGTGACGCTACCAGAAATAGGAGATCGCTCGACGGCTTGGATGTCGTACGAGAAAAGTGATCGGAGGAAGATCTCGATTGCTCTGCAAACGCCAAGCGAACGTGCTCTAGATCGACCACGCGAACATATACTTGCTCAGGATCAAGTAACAGACTGCACTTTACAAATAGAATGTTCCACAAGTCAAACAAAAAACAGGCAAACTAAGCTAGAAAATACACTTTGACACGAAAGACATTTACAGTATTCATAAACGGTGCTTAATGCAGCTCACAGCATGAAGGATACGTGCCAGTGGAACATTTTTTCGGGGAATCTACCGGATAAGTTGTTGAAAACTGCAGTAACGGCGTCTAGTTTATTTATGACGTTTGTTGCGAGTAATTTCGGCAACGACCGATCTCCCACGATGCAAGGATTGAGGGAGTCGAGGGAGCTGATTCCGTGGATTGAGAAAAGACAGCCCGGTGCAAGTCCATGGGGTCCGTGCTAGCAAATGGGATCCTAAATCTCTAGAATTGGGGCCAACAAAAACAGGGGCAAATGCAAGTTGCTCGAGTACAAGTTACAACAATTGCTGAATTTGCAAAGTATTTAGGTACCGGAATTAATTACAGGAAATTATTTACTTCACAGCTCCGACTGTAAGCTTAAGTTATGAAGGAACTCCTCTTCTGCTAACTTTATTGAACAATTATTTTATTTTATAAATATCTATTAGTTTCATTTACTTCATTTTTAAATTACTTATTTTGTACGTGATGCACGCTTGTTGGGATTTTTGCGTAAACTAAAGTTTAATGGAAATACATTTACCATGTCCTGCAGCTTGCTCTACTCATGCAGTCTTGGACAAACACAACACACGTATATCGGCCACATTCATCGCGGTAGGCGTGGAATCCACTCGAGCATCTCGTCATTTTTCGCGGGTCACTCGCGTTAGGTTTCGGAGGGATCGGACGGCGGCGGCGAATGAAGCCAGAAATGGAGGCAACCCCTCGAAAGTTCCAGCTTCCGACCAGTGGCTAAAGTACTTTCCACTGCCGGGCGGGGTGACCCGGAGCATTGCTGTGAAATAGGGGCCAGTTTCCTATGTATGGAGCCATTTTCTAATTGGACCAAACACAATTAAGTGGTTGTTAAAAGCAAGAGAGGAAGAGCTGGAATCTACAGGAATGCATCCTAATAGGGGTGGAAGAAACTGCTTCTTTGACAAGGGTTGCTCGGTCCTTAGAAACCTGTCACGTTATGCGTAGCCATTTCAAAAGACCACATTCATATGGCTGAGAAGCCAGCAGGGCTCGTGTCCCATTTACCTGGAAATTGCAAGTAAGGGGGGCTGAAACCTTTCTTGGTGTGTTTTCTTGCCAAAAGCTGGTCAGTGCTATGTTAGTAGTCAAGATGAAGCCTGCAGTCTGTTTCAGATATAGTGACGTCGGTTGGCCTTTTTGAATGTCCATCTCCGTTGTGGGGCGACCCGAATGGCTCCATCCGTCACGAAGTGGCATTTGGTGACTTCTGAAGCCAATTTGTTTAAAGTGTCTTTCCTGTTAGCTGCCCGAAGCATTGAAATGTGATAAGGAGATGTGCACAACTTGTGAAGAAAGTGCCTTGCATGTTGCATAGCCGTTTGTGTTGGAACGCTATTTGCCTTTGCACAGCTCCACCAACGCATGACAGATGAAGAAATCGAGCGAGTGTTCCGGGTGGCCTCTCGGGACTTGGTGCCCGATTACCAAACGGTTCCGGTGAAGGAGGTCTCGAAGCAGTGGGCGACCAGACGGCGGCTGACGGTGGACGCCTTCGGCAAGCGTTTCGACCTGGATCTTCAACACAACCGTGATTTTGAGAGACGTCTCGGACACTTGAAGGTGTTCACTGCTCAGACAACATCCAACGGCATCAAGTACGAGCCTTTGAAGGTAACGCTTCTTTTTTTCCTTCTTCTTTGCACACAGTGCTTGTCTCTGAGAAAAATGAGGGAAATGCACATTGGAGGGAGGCACTCGGTAGAGGCATTTGAATTGCATATTTCAGGAGGATCTAGACAGCCGGGAGATTGGGAAGCCGTATCACGATGAAAGTAACATGGCTGCGCTCATTCTCCACCAAGATAAGAGGGGAGCACTGCAAGTGGTCAGTTTCCATTGAGACTTTTCTTCCATTGTCTCATTGGAAGGGTCTTTGCAGGAGGGGACTTTAGGTCACGACCTTGCCATCAGCCCCATTCCAAAGCATCTCTGCCAAGTGACCAACGACGACGACGCAATGTTTCTCGACGAAGAGTACGACAGCAAAACGCACGTGGTGTACAAGCGTCCGCAGAGCTCCCGGCCGGAGAGCACAGATTACGAGGTCCCGGAAAGAGGCGGCAACGCAACGAGCCATCGAATTCACAAGCGTGCCGCACCGGATACCGTCTGGCCCGAAGTGTTGCTAATAGTGGACTACGATACGTACGTCCTGCACGGTCAAAGCCACTCTGAAATCAAACGCTACTTTGTGAGTTTCTGGAATGGCGTGGATCTGCGCTATCGCTTATTGTCTGGGCCGCCCAAGGTCAAGATCAGTTTGGCCGGCATGATCGTAGCCAAGGATCGAGACGCCACGCCTTACCTCGAGCGGAATCGACTCCGGTCCCCCAACGAGGACGCCGTGGACGTGGCGGGTGCCTTGACCGACATGGGAAAGTATTTGTTCCGAGAAGACAGGTTGCCGACGTACGACTTGGCCGTAGTGATAACCAAGCTGGACATGTGTAGGAGGCACACCTCGGGTGGCCGATGTAATCGGGGAACCGCAGGCTTTGCGTACGTCGGTGGTGCTTGCGTCGTCAACAAGAGATTGGAAAAGGTCAATAGCGTGGCCATCATCGAGGATAGTGGAGGCTTCTCTGGCATCATTGTCGCTGCCCACGAAGTTGGTCACTTGTAAGTAGGAAAAGGGGAAAGCAGGTGGACACAACTCGAGTCTCCTTCTTTTTTAGACTGGGCTGCGTTCACGACGGTTCTCCCCCTCCCAGCTATTTGGGCGGGCCGGGAGCGAGCAATTGTCCCTGGGAAGACGGTTTCATCATGAGCGACCTCCGCCACACCGACAGGGGATTCCGTTGGTCCTCCTGTAGCATCCGTCAATTCCGCCATTTCCTCCTGGGCGAGACGGCCTCCTGCTTGTACAACTACCCCCACGAGAACCAGCTCCTGGCCCGCGTCCTTCCGGGGACCATGATGTCCCTGGACGAGCAGTGCCGAAGAGATCGTGGAACGACCTCCTGTTTTGTAAGCCTCACACACGCACTCACATTTGTCATTCTGGTTTCTCCCTGCTGCTTTCCTTGCAGAAGGATTCGCGCGTCTGTGCCCAGTTGTTCTGCTACGACAGCTCGTCGGGCTACTGCGTCTCTTACCGGCCCGCAGCCGAAGGATCACCGTGTGGCGATGGCCAGGTACGGCTCAAAACACTGAACCACAAGGAAAAGACACAGTTTGTGCCTTCCGTGTAGACCTGCAAGAACGGCCGCTGTATCGCCGAGATCGAGAACATCATCCCAGATTACACACACGTGACGGCATCCATCGCGGCAGAGACGAGGCGTCGCTCGGATGCACCCACGAGTTTGGCTCCCCACGGTCGGACGACGTCCAGGCCGTCGAGCGGCAAAGGTCAGTGGCAATGGGTGCAACACCCAAAGGTAGGTTCCCTTTGCGCTCGCAAAATGCCAGGCATTTGAGCGTTTGCCACGAGAGGGTTTTCTTTCTTGTTCTTGACAGAATGTACAGACAGCCAAGAGTTGATCGCCGGTCGAATGTCGTGTTCGGACTTCCTGCGAGAGTTTGGCGACCGCTACTGCAAGCACCAGTACGTCAGACGCAAGTGTTGCTACTCTCGGAGCCTCTACTGTACTTGAACACTCAAAGACTGCAAGCAAAGCTAGCTGTGATCCACGCGTGTGAAAGTGCTTTATTTGTTGTTGACGTCGTTTTCGTAGGACAAGTGAAACAAACACTATTTATTCGCACAGCAACAACCCGTCCATCTTGTATTTATACTTGGCAATAAAATGGGCCAAATGAAGACAGGCGCAGTTAAAAAAGGAGGCATTTATTATTTTCTCGCCCAACATAGATATCTATGAATTGAATACACATGCTCAAAGTCACACCACGTTGAAGATAGTCTTCTTACATTGTCATCCTGAAGGTTTCCAGTAGGAGGCTGCAGCGTGGGAAGGAATAGAAATGTATTGTCGACTAGATGTCCTCAACGCGAGCGTCACACAAACATCTGCGCCAGGGAATGTCCTCACAGGTGGCCCAACTCCAGAGCATGATGCAACGCTGCCAGGTCCGAGTGGCTGCTCACACGCCAGAAGGGGAAGTTCATCTGGGGACGACACAAGAGAGCCCAATGCACACAGAGGCACAGACGCACCAATGGCGCTGCTCACCTGCTTGGCAGCCGCTTCTTCGTCCTTGCCGTCCCCCACCACCACGTAGGTGCACTTCTTCCCAAAGCGTGCCACGATGCGTTCGAAGCACGACTCTTTGCCCAACTTGGTGGCGCTGTACACGTTTTCCACGGGAAACATCTCACCCAAGTCGTAGAGGAGAACTTTGGCCAGAGCCGGTACCAACTGGGTCGTCGTCACCAGGACGTTGGCACAGTTGGACCTGCAGCGAGAAAGCCCTTTGCCACTACGTACTTTGCCACTGGCCACCGTACCTGGAATGAATTATGGACAGACACTTGGACGCTATGGTCAGCCAGCTGTCCGTGTGGTTTTCTATCTCCTGCCGCAGCTGGATCCACTGATCTCGTTTGGGCCCCAAAAGTCCTGCGCCAAAGGAAACGGGCGTCTGCCTCTGCCTGTCTCGTGCAAAGCGTGCCTTCTACCTGCAACGTTGCTCCTGTACTGATTGTAGATCTCCTTAATTCTCCTGTAGCGGAACGCCAGTTTCCTCATCCAGTCGACTCCGCCACGTACGCCCGTCGACAAGCACAGACTGGCATTGTTGGCCGACGACTGAAACCCGTCACCGGCAAAGTTGTAACTCCTGCGAGTCAAACACTCGTGAGCTCAACGAGTGCTAGGCAATTCCATACAGCATTTTCTGCTCATACAATTGCACGTGTGCTCAATAAAAGCGGCTCGTTCAAAACCTGTGCAATGTCTCAGGTGGTGCAAAGCAAAGCCCCCCAATACATTTCCACTTTTTATTCGTCAGGTCGCTGACTGACAGAAAAAGCGTTGTGGATGGCAGCGACTGCTTCTCACCTTTGCTGCATTGTACAACTGCTTGCAGAAACAATTGACAAAGACAAATGTCCACCTCTACCGAGAAAAGTTGACTTGGCACAGCAATGCCAATGAAATATGCGAGGCCACAACACGAGCGTTTCCTCTGACCATCCTTTCAGCAGCACTTCCAATGAGCACAGAACCAGTAGGGCTTATGAGTGCAGATTTTACGTATACACATCCAAAATAAGCCTAACCATGGAAACGGAAATCCATTTAATAATCAATGTAATAGACTGTATTATTAGCTATATCCAAATGCAAATATTAAATGCAAAAATGAAAGCATCAAACTACCCATTAATGATTACTAAATTTCCATAATTCGTAGTAGCAATATGAAATACAATTTGTCATCAGTGCACACAGCATAACCCGACGTGTGTGCCAGAAGCGATACTTGCACACGTACTTGTTTTGTCGGTTGATTTTGGGGCCACCTCCACCCAGAGAAGCATTTTCTTTTGTAGTTTTCCACTTAAACGTTGTCTCCAATACAAATGCATTCTACCCAGATCGGAACCCAGACGTGGCAGCCATAAGACATTATCATGGTTAGGATTCAAGGTTTATTCCAGCCCTGTCCCTCTTGACAGCAGCAACCCACTCCATACAAGTGGCACCCAGGTGCCCTCTATACTTCACCCTTTCTTCAGTTAGTCCATATAACCAACTAAACCTGTCAAACATTTTGTTAGGGCCAATACCAGTTGCTTTGTACGAGCTCTTCTCCTCGGTTTCCACTGGAGTTCCCGAAGCCACAACATCCCTAAACCAGCATCCTTTATCGCATCCGTGGACCGCGCTCCATTTGTTCTATCATGGGCGTTTGCGTGACAACTCTGGTGGTCGTGACACGTGTTCGTCAACAGAGTCTGGCAACGCAACATCCGTCCCTACTGGAACTGCTGGTCGTGGAACCGCGGCCACAATGTCGTCGTCCAACGAGTTTCAGTTTAGAGCTGATTGCGGGCATAACAGCTCAGGAAATTAACTCTGGAAAAGAGATCCACGGCCAATGGACGCAAGATTGCTTCGGCAGCACATTCACAACTGTTGGTTAGTATTGCCTGGCAGCAGCGTTTGCCTCATTTGCCACAATTTTCTTCTTCGAGTCGCATCTCTCGGGTCAACTCTTTCATTTTCATTTGCAGTGAGCTTTCTAATTGAGCCTCGAAATTGCCTCCCGCCGAGGGCTTCTTTCGAAGAGCCGCCATATTCGAGGGGAAACGGAAACGAGATCGTGCTACGGATTTCTGGCTACTGGTGGCATGAGTGCGCGAATCACTTGTACGTTCATCGTCCAAAGGTTTAGCAACACCATTAAGAAAGTCAATGGCTTTAATTATTAGTCAGAAACTGCAGTTCATCAAAATCATTTGACAAAATACAACGGTGCTACGTTACACAGTGAACCCTCGTTATTATGACCCCGTTAATTCACGCTTTATGAGCGAATTCCCGGGGAACGCTTTCTTCCCGATGTAAATCCTCCCCGTTTATATGACACTCCACTATGACCGAGATTTTTGGGCACAGCTGGGGTCAAACCCATGGATTATTATGAGCGCGTCACTCGCCCCCTTTGAGTGGCTGCTTAAGTTGCTCAGGAACCAAGTACAGTAAACCCTCGATAACTCGAAGTCGTAAAACCCGGAAAAAATTTCGAGATAAGCGGGGTTTCGAGTTAAGCGAACAGCGGAAATTACAGTGCACTATGTTAAAAACGTAAAAGAACGCATTCCTACAAAGTAATGCGACTCGTAAACAATTACGAGAATGACGATTCGGGTACGCACTTCGCAACTCGGCAAGCCTGTGGTTGCGCCAGTTTTCTACCGCGGTCCCATCA
>JARGYV010082740.1:0-24065 GCA_029532675.1 Ornithodoros moubata
GGAGGAGGAGGTCTCCGTTCACCAAAGCCTCCCTTCTTCTGCAGCTCCTGTAACATCTGCTCCGGAACCACAGGGTGTACAAGAAGAGGAGAGTCCTTCTTGAGTGCAAGAGCTGCTCCTTCCAGACTTCCATGATATGCGCTCTGATGGGCAAGCGGGGGCTTCAACTCCTCCGATTTGCTTCCCCTGTCCTTGTCTGGTAGAGGCACACGCGAATAGGGGCTGGCCACCGCTGGCGAGTCAGTCACACGTTCATGAGGAGATGTTCCGACTGGATGAGCAGGAGGGCGCAGCGACGCAGGGAAGGGCACTCCTGGAGGTCGTGGTGCACTCTCACCCTTGTTGTCTTTCTGTTCACAGGCCTTGGGTTCGCCCTCCTGCTTGATGCGGGCCTTACCCTCTGCCGCATCATGCTTTCCTCCTTCCGGAGGCGCATGGGGAGGCCGAAAGCCACCCGCCACTGGCGGGTAGGCGAACCTTGGGGCCATGCCTAGTGCACGAGCTTCTTGCTGTGCATGCAGGTCCGACTGCATAGAATAGTGCGGGTGAGCAGCTGCATACAGCATCTGTTGGTGAACGTAGGCGGAAATTTCTGGATGAAGGCCTAAGTGGGGATGGGCTGGCATCAGCAGTGGTGGGCCCTGTCCAGGGGGAGTGCGCAGATGGAGGAGGTCTGAAGGTGGAGTAGGGGTGTGAGGAGGTGTTGGGTTGCCCACGTGCAGACCAGAGGACCCGCCCGGACGACCCAGCGGACTTCCACCCATGTACTGCGAGGCAACGAAGTAGTTTTTGTGCTGCTGGAGCAGGTGAGGGTTTTGCAAGAGTTCTGCTATCACTCCACCACTGCTGCCTGCAGTGACTGCAGAAGTTGTCGGGGTATGGGAGGTGCCCGCCTGCAAACAGTTGTGACACATGCTGTTAACAATTTCCCTGTGACATCACATTATCAAGAACAACAACAGTAAAATGCATCTGGCATACCATAGTTGTTTCATAGCTGGAAAAGCCTGGCTGAAGGAAAGCTGGGTTCTGCTTGGAACTATGAGGATGTGAAGTGGATGCTTTTCCACCCCTCTGGTCATGTGCCTTGCTTGTTGTTGGAACAGCCATGGGTGATGGAACTCCGGCCGAGCGACTCCCTGACAGGGTATCCACAACGTGTGGGCGTCCCACCGAGGTGGGAGGTGTGCGGCTTGGTGTTCGTGCCGCAGCTAGTGCTGTCTGGGATGACATTGGGAATGTGTCCACTGATTTGCCATGTATGTGAGGCAGATGTCCTGCAGAAACACCCCCCTGTTTGTGCTCCGTGTGGTGGGAGTGGATAGAGCTTGGGTGATTCTGCAATAGTCAAGGACATTGACTAAATGAGCTGCAACTCTTTCAAGTCAAAGACAGTTATAAAAGGCACACACAGCGCAGAACATACCTCTACTTTTCCTTGGTTAGAATGCAGCTGAGATGATGCAATTGATGGTATACCAACTAGCATGTTCGAAGAATGTACAGCCGAAGCAGACTTTGAACCAGATTCTTGGGCTTGCTGCTGCTGTTGTTGCACCTGATGCTGTTGTCCCTGCAACTGTTGCTGCTGCATGTGCTGCATCTGATGCTGTTGGTGGATCTGATGTTGTTGGTGAATCTGCTGCTGCATTTGCTGTTGATGCATCTGCTGTTGTTGGTGGAGTTGTTGCTGCATATGGTGTTGCTGATGCAGCTGCTGGTGTTGATGCATTTGCTGTTGTATGTGTTGGTGTTGTATGTGTTGCTGCTGCATCTGGTGGTGTTGCTGAGTCCCTGCCATTCTTACTACAGACTGATGTGCAACTCCAGGCTGCATTGCACTCTGAGGACATGCCATGCGTGGGCTATGCTGTTGTCCAGGAGGCAATGCAGCCAAACTTGCAGATGAGATTGAAGGAAAGGGAGGATACTGTGGTACCACTGTGCGCCCACCTGCCCATGCATGGGGAATTTGTGAAGGAACGGCTGGTTGCCCAACAGGTGGCAGCACCACTTTTCCACCCGCACTTCCAAAGTGCTGAGCCACAGCTGCAGATGAGTCATTCGACTCTGCTGCTTTGCTTGGTGGAGCTACACTTGCCACGGGTTCCTCCACTGTTATACGAATTGTTGGTGGTTTTGGAGTCTCTGAAGAACCTCCAACAATGAGCGGGCGATAGGGGACTGTCGGTTGAGAAGTTGGTTGTGGTGGCAGTGGGGCTGGCTCTTTAGGTGTGCCAGCATGAGCAAGCACGGGCAATCGATGGTGCTGTTCAGAGGACGGTTTAGGCTCCGTAGCCTCTACAGTAACCTCTGGTGCTTTTGGTGTTACAGCTGGTATTGTCTGAGCGACTGGTTCCTTTGGGGTTACTGTGGCAGAGAGCTGCTCGGCAAGCTCAACAGCCTGTTTACGAGTCTTAAGTGGTGGAACCACAGTTTCCTTGATTGCAGCCGATTGCTCTGCACTCTTGTTCACAGGTGTTAGGAACCCAGTAACAGGATCAATAAGTTCCGTTGGGCTGGAGCGGGAATCACTGTCATCCTCTGCATCACAAGTTGCATTTTTTGCTTCTTCTTTGGCCCGCACTTTAGGAAGCTCTACTTTTAGCACAGGCACTGTTGGAGCTACTGGCTGAGATGTTTCCTGGTGGGATTCCTTCTGAGGGGCTGGCATTTCTTCCTTGGGAGCACTTTTATCTTGAATTTCTTCTTTGCTCGTGACCTGTTCTTTCTGTTGCTGCTGTGGCTGTTGATCACACTTTGCAGCTGAACGTGTGAATCTAAATGATCGGAGAGACATCTTTGCTTCAGACTTGGGAGGTTCACTTGGAAGATCAGCTGTTGCAATGGGTTGTTCTTGAGTATGGGCCGCAGTGCTTCCTGCAGTTTTTAAGTCCTCGGTAACATCTTTGGACTTGGTGTCAGGCACAATGGGTACTGGCTCGCTTTTGCTTTTCTGTGAATCAGAATTATCTTCAATTTTGCTCACAGGTTCCTCAGCACGACGGCTAGATCTTGTCCTCCGTGCCGCTCTTGTCAGAGGTCCTTCTGTATGTACCTCATTTTCTTCATCGGTTGGCTTAAAATTCCCTTTGACAACATCCTCAATGACTTCATCAATGCTTGTCTTGGAGGCTTGGGACATCAGTCGTGCAGACTTTCTAGTTTTCATTTGATGGACGTCTGGCACATCCTGTTTCACACTGCCAGCTTTCTCCGTTCGCATATTCTCAGTTTTCACATCTTCGCCCGCCACTGCCTCTGAGGTTTTTACAACTTCAGCTGTGCTGGACGTACTGCCATCGTGGCCGTCCTTCTGGTGGAGTCGTATTGTGATCGATATTTTTCCATGCTGGCTGAGCTCTGTCACATACTCTTTAGTTGAAGCTTCCTTTTCTTCATGGTGGAACGCCTTGTATTTCACATCCTCGTGGCGCTTATCAAGGGATGAATCATGGACGGACCTGCTTTCATGGTGGCTATGTTCGTGGCTGTGTGCCTTTGGTGTCTCCTGGTGCTTGTCTGGGTGCTTCTCCTGTGCCACCCCTGCCTGCCTGTCATTGCTGTACGATGGCTCTTCCTCGTCTTCAGAATCCTTGAATTCATAAACATCATATGCATTTCCCTTGGGCACCTTGTTGTCAGTCTGCTGAGCTTGCCTCCCAGAAGAAAAACAGGGCCGTACTTCCTTCTGTTTTTCACAGTCCTTTGGCTCAAATTCGTCAAACTTTTGTTCTCCTTTCTCCGTAGCAGGTGGCGGAGAGAAGTGCCCAGAATGATGTTCACCGGAGTTCTTCTTTTTCCGGCCACGACGTTTCTTTGGCTCTTCCTTGTGACTGTCTGTGGGGAAATCCAGTGGCCTCTTTTCAACAGGGCAACATTCACTGGCATTCTCTCCCACAGATACAGACACCCTGCTGACTTCGGTGTCATCTTTCGAGACATTTTCAAACGATATCAAGTGCTCTGAAGAGTCCTGCTCCTGGGGCTGAGCTTGGCTCTCGGCATCCGAGATCTCAGCCTCGAGAGGTGGAACATCCAGCTTGGATCCGCTTGGCTGAGTCGTTGCATCCTCATTTTCAGAGAAGGCATTCTCGACAGCGTCTGACCGAAGGGCACGCCTGGTTTTGTCATCGGAAGTTGCTCGTCCACGCTTCCCTGGAGCTCTAGGTGTGTCGGTCACTTCAAATCGTGGTAAAGATGCTCGACGTGACTTTGTTCGTCGACCCCTTCTGCTTCCTGGCCTGCGTTTCGCACGTTCAAGCGTTGATGATTCCGAAGAGGCAGGGGCAGTTTCTTCTTCTGCGGACAGCAACTGCTCTTGCTGTTCACCAGAGGAATCCACTTCTTGCTGTATCGAATCATCACGCTCTCCATCTTGTGCTTCAGTATCACCCACAGGCGAGCTCAAAGTCTCAATGATCTCAAGGATAGGGGTGCTGTGGGGCAAATCATCAAACATGTCTTGATCCTTACTGCTGTCATTTTCTGCAGGTACTTGTTTTATCCTTTCTTCAGCACTGCTGGTCGTCTTTTCATTTGAGGATTCAAAGTCAGTTTTGCTGTCCTCTCCACAGTTGGCATCAAGGGAAACGGTTTCCTTTGGCATTTGCACAATACCTCCCTCCTGGTGTTCTTTAGGTGGAGACACGGCATGAGGGTAAACATCTGTGGAAGATATTTCTTCGTCAAAATGAGGTGCTCTTGTTGGAGACAGAGACTTTTCCTTTGGTTGGAGAGAATGGGTAGGTTCTCCGAATTCCGTATCTGGCCCGTCATCATGCCTAGAAGGCAGACTCTCTCCGAAGAGCTGCTGTAAGTGTCCCTGGTAAGCTTCTTTGCCAATTTCAGTGCCTTCCTCTTCAGTATCAGACTTCTCTGAATGGTGCAGCTCCTCGGATCTAGAGCTGCTCTTCCTCCTCCTCTTCATCCTGTTCTTCTCCGTCTCCTGCGGCATCAGGGGAATCTCGGACTCTTCTGCAGAGGTGCTTTGATTTTCAGCCTGTAACGTGTTCTCTGTCAGGTCTGGAAGTTCGCCTGGAGATTCTGCATTAGATTCTTCATACACGGTACCCAAGGCTGGAGGCATCACACAGCTGGATTCTTTCTGCTGTTCAGATGTCTGGTTCTGATTGCACTCTGAGGAGGATTCCTCCAATGATACTTCAGCAGATTTCTCTGATTGTTCCTGTTGCTGCAGTGACTGGATGGAGTTTGTGAACTCCAAAACAGCTGGGCTCTCACGGCTCTCCTCTTGTGTAAGGTCTGGCATTGAGGTGTCAATCTGCAGGGAGCTCGAGCTTTCATCCGGTAGCAGGAATCCCAGCGGCTCTTCTTCGGGAGGCTCCTGGTGCTGCTCGTCTATGATTGGTTCAAGGTAGTCTGCCTCCTTTGGGAGTTCTGGAGCAGATATGCCATCGTTTCCCATTTCCTGGAGTAGAGCATAGACTGCCAGGTCGTCCTCCATCTTCCTAGGGCTGTCCACTTCATAGGAAGCCTGCTCTTTGTCATCGAGCTTGAAGTGTTCAGACGAATCGTGACTTGTCATGTAGTGCGTCGAGCCAGAGTGGTGTCCTTCAGACGGAACGAGACCAGCATAGATATCCTCCTTGACAGGTGAAGACCCATCCTCCTTGACCTCCTTGGAGGTCACTTCATCATCATACACTTTGTCTGTGTGCCATGAGTCTCTACCAGAGGAGAAGAGCTCTTCTTCCAGACGCTTTGTTTCTTTGGCAGCTTCTTCTTCAAAGTGACGCTCAACCTGCTGGGGTTTCTCTTCCCTGCGCGGTAGACCGTCACCATCTCCAAAAGTACTGGTCTCTTCAGTCTGTGCCAGCAGCTCCTCCTCCAAACGACGTGCTTCCTCAACAATGTCTTCGTCCAGCCGAATGTCTTCGGTGAGCTTGCTATCGTCGTCTACAGCTGACGCATTGGGGAAAGGAGCTACGGGTGGCTCAGTGTGCATGTGCGTTGGACTGCCAGTTGGCGGTTCTTCTTTGTGTTTTTTCTTCTTTTCCTTTATCTGCTTCTTTTTCTTCTTGTGTTCTTTTGATGAAGACTTTGGTTCTTCTACCTTCGACTCTTTGTTCTCCTCATCAGTGCTGATGTTCCTGTTAGACGGGAGCTCACACGTGACGTCATCATATGTTGCCTCTTCTAAGTCTAGAGCTCTTCCTTTTTTGTCGTTTGGTCCACAAATGATATTGGACTCCTGGACGCACTGAGCCTGTGTACTTTCTGAATCTCTGGTCTTGTTCGCCTCAGAACTGCTCTCCTTCTTCTCGTTAAAAACTTCCTCCTGGAAGTTTTTCTCTTCTTTTAAAGGTGTGAATTCGGGCTCTGTGCTCACTGTAGGCCTCAGCTCTTCCCACATGTCTAGAGCACTCTCTTTACGCTTGACAGAACACTCAAAGTCATAGTCTGAGAGCTCAGACTTCATTTCTGCATCAGAGAAAACATTTGGCTGCAGCACTGGTGGTGAGCTAGTAGCCTGCCTGGGTGACGCAATGTACTTTGAAGAGACAGATGATTCATCAAGCAGGTCTCCTGCTTCCCAGCTGTCAACATGTTTAGGTGGTGGCAGACTGTTGGAACTTCCTTTCTCTGAAGCTCTTCTTTCCTTCAACTTTGCCGACTTCTTCGACTTTTTTCTCTTCTTGCTCGAGTGCTTCTGCCTCATGTTTTCGTCTAATTCTGTCTTTGAGTCGTCGGCGTCCTTGCTTGGCCTTTTTGGTTTGTTTGCAGCATGTGAACTGTGCTCGTGCTTACTTTCAGATTCTGGCTTGGTACGATTCTGTTTAATAATTTTCATGTCCTCCATATTTACCAACCGTAGCTCATCATCAGATGCCTCTGGGTCAGATTTCAAGATGCTTATCTTGCGCGTCTTTCTCTTCTTGTGTTCCTTCCTCTTGAAGCAACGGCCAATATCGGCGTCAGAACTTTCAATATCAGACTTATGCTTGATTTTTGGCTTCTCTGTGAAATGCCTCTGCTTAATTTTGTTCTTGCGAGGGGACATGAGCATATGCGAAGGCTCGTCCGAGTCAGAGGTCTCGACATCCGAAAGATCAACTTTTCGTTCTTTTGTCTTCAATATTTGAGTATCCTTGAATGATTCAGCATCTGAGTCACTGAACAGGTCGCTGCTGTCATCTCCTTTGTGCATCAGCTGAATGCCAAAAGAAGGACCATTCTCTTCAGAGGAACTCTCGATCACATGCTTCCGTTTCCTTGACAGCTGCTTAGGCTTGTGAGATATCCGAGATTTTGTTTCGGAGTCAAAGTCTGAGTGGTGACTAGAAAGGTCTGAGTCATGATCTGAATCCATGTCCGCAGATTTTCCCTTCTTTGCACGGCTCTGTTTGAGCCTGCTGAATTTCTGTCGCATGGTTTCCATGTTGGCCTGGTCTTTCAGGGTCTGGTTCTGACTGGACCTGGCCTTTACCTTATCGTACATAGAGAAGTATACAGGTCCATCATCTAAGAAACAAAATTCAGCCGCAAGAGCAGCAGAGTTGGCAAATTCAGCCTTGTCTTTCTTAGATTTTGATTTTGAGTCCTTCGACCTGTCACTGGAGCTTTTCCTCTCAGATCTAGATTTGTCCTTTTCTGATCGCTCAGACCCGTGCTCTCTTTTGGGCTTGCTCCCACTAAACGATATTTGTGGCCTTCTCTCTTGAGACTTTTCCCTGCCATCGTCTTTGTCCCTGTGAATCTCTTTTTCCCTATTGGATTCTTTGTCTCTGTGCAGGTCCTTCTCTTTACTGGGTTCTTTCTCTCTCATCCTTTCCTTTTCATAGCCTAGCTCTTTTGGCTCCCTGCTGGAATCCTTAGAGATATCCTTCTCACGACTAGGTTCCTTGTCCTTGACGGATTCCCTCTCCCTGTTTGTGTCTTTCTCCCGGCCTTTTTCGCTCATGCATTCTTTGTCCCTGCTTGACTCCTTCTCTCTGTGAGGTTCCCTGGACCTGTCTTTTGATTTTTCTTTGTTTTCTTTTGTCCGAGATTTCTTGTCGTCTCTGCTCCTGTTGCTGTCTCGCCTCGCTTCTGATGCACATTTTCCTTCGTCCCGCTCCATAGGCTCACACCTGAGAGTTGACTGCCTCTCTGTCCTCTCGAGCTTTGGTGGCTTTTCGGATTTCTTGTCTCCTTTGCCCGACGAGGTTGGGTGCAACGTGTTGTGTTTCCCTAAGCTGTGACCCTTCTCAAAACTTTCTCGACTCGAGAGATGAGACAGCCTGGGCCGCTTCGCTTCTGGCTCTGTGGCTTTCGAATCTTCATTTTTGGGCCAGGAGACGTCATGGGTCTCGCCGTATAAATCGCTCGATCTCGACGATTTTCCAGAGTCAGACTCATTGCTGTCAATAGAAGACACCCTCCTCTTGATGGCTGCCATCACTGGAGGCAGCGATTCCATGCTCTCATTGCCCTCGAATTCTCTCCTCTCCTTAACAGCAAGGTCTGAGGGCACAGCCTCTTTGCTGCCATGTCTGGAGCTGCTACTGAGAAATGATGGCTCCTTTTTAATGTCTCTTCTGATATTCTCATTCAATGGCTCCCTTTTCACTGGAATGTCTCTAACATTGCCCGGCTGCAGCTCTGCTTTAACGACAGCTACAGTGTCCTTGGCACGCTGTTCTTTCTTCACAATCGTCGCTGGCATCTCCAAAGATGGCTCTTTCTTAACTAAAACAGGTGGTGGTGAGCCACAATGAGGAGGGCTGTGAAACGGTTGCTGCACAGGAGGTACAGGTGACAGAGGTTCCCGCTTGATGGGTTGCATCCTTGATGTGTCCGCAGAGATGGGCAAAACAGCAGGCGTCTGCTTCGTAGCAGGTTCTGTAGAAGGTATCGTTCGTGTCAAGCTCGGAGAACAAGGTGCCAGAACAGGCGACTGAGGCACTGCACTCTGCGGAGAAGAGATAGGAACTGTGTTGCTCGGAGATGCATCGGTTATTCCAGGACTAGTGACAATCTGAGGTGCAGAGGAGGAGGGAACAGTAGTCGTATATGTGGTGAAGGTACAACTGACCGTGTGAGATGACACCGAGAGCGGAGTCGAAAACTCTTTTGCTGCCGCTTTTGTACGAAACAGAGGCTTGCTTCCACCAGGGAGGTCGAGACGAACATCTTTTGGCTCGTACTTTTCATTTATGTGCTCCAATCGCTTAGAGTCCTGATCAAGAATTGTCGTTTTTGCCAAAAGAGACTTCATGATTTCTGAGGGTTCTGCTCGAAATTCTTGGGAGAGCACGGGAAACCTTGGTCTCTTCTTTATTGTGTACTTTTGATAATCAATAATGTTTGTGATCAGTGGTGGAACTTCAGCAGCAAAATTTCTAGTGGGAACAGTCAAGGCGTTGTACTTCTCGTCCAGAGCTCGAATCTGATCGTCAAAAGATGGAAGGGTAGGAGAAGACATGGAGCACTCAGAGTCTGAGGAACTCTCCTGAGACTCGTCCTTAGCCACCTTTGTAGGAGCCTTAGGGGATGGACTGGGTGAAAGTGCCTCCACTATGGTCTCAGGAGGCTCTGGTGGGGGTCGCTCTTCGGATGCGGCCTCAGGAGGCTTTTCCAAGCGAGGCACCTCGGGACAGTGCAGGCTCTTTGAATTCAAGGCACTCATTGGCGAGCAGTTCTCATGCGGACTATGCGAATTAGCTTTAGGGGAGTTGACCACTTGGGGGGACATCTTTGGAGACCGCAGGGCAGCAGCAAACTTAGGCAGGGGCAAAGAGAGAGGGCTGGAATCACGCCGGCCGGCAATTCTTTTGCCCTGGTTGTCGCTGGAAGATGACACCTCATCGATGCACTCCTCGTTGTGCCTCCCGTGGAAATTATGAGAAAACTGTTCTGCACACGAAACAATATCACTATCTGTAGATGACACCAGCCCGGGCATCGTATCGGAACTCCTTCGCAGTTCTGTCTGCAACCCCACTTCACCTCCCACACAAGTCACTTCAAATTTGTCAGAGTGCACCTTTTTCACCCTCAGAAGCGTCCGCACGGAAGACGACACCTTATTATGTTCAAACTGCCTCCGTGGGTCCAACTGTTTTCTAAACACACTATCACTCGTCACTTTCACTGGCAGGGGTTCGCTCGAGTGCTTGGCGTTGCTGTCGTCCAGACTCGCACTCCTGCTGCTCACAGAGAGTCGTTTCCCGACAATGCTAGGGATGTCTTTGGTGTGCCGAGACTTATTTGTTGAAGCACAATTGACGTCAGCAGGACTTTTCAGTTTCTTTTTGCCAGAGTCCGAGCACTCGCCATCACTCGAGCTCAGAATGTCTTGAACCTGTCTAGGCAAGTACTTGGCGTCATCATCCATTTCTGCACAGTCACTGTCACTCTGGTCTTCGTGTCTGGAGATTTCCTTCAAACCCAGAAGCCTCCTCTTGCGCTCCAACTGCGATGGAGACTCACATGTCGACCCAACGTCGTCCATTGTGTCTCGGCGTTGACTGCACCGTAACCGGTGTTTATCATCCTGGAAAGCTTCCAACTTGGAGCAGACTGAAGAAAGTGCCAACGAAGGCCCCTCTCTCAAGTCTGCTTTTACAGAGTCCGTCGAACGCCTCCGAGATGACACGTCACGTAGATCGCTCCCTTCATCACCATCAACGTCCCGCGATGGGCTGTTCAGCTGGGATGATGATGCACTGGGGCTGGAGCGATGGTGCTGAGAAACACGATCCTTGGAAGATGACAAAGAACTCTTTTTAGTCCGTGGCGGAGAACGGCTGTGATGCCGAGACTGTGGTGGAGACTGGCTATGGTGGCTCTCCTGATCACTGGTTGAGTTTCGGTGTTTCTTAGGAACACCCTTCCTCGTTCCCCAGTCAGGCGTGCCGTCTGCATGTTTAAGCCTTTCTGACCGCTCGTCGTACTGAGCAACATCATCCAGGCCATCTTCTTTATCGGAGAACCTGTTAAACGAAGAGTCAAGCAGTGAACAACCTCCTGAGATAGAAAGTACTTTCCACAATAGTACCTGTGCCACAAGACAGGAAAAGGCCTCAGACAATAAGATTCTCTGCTTGAATAATGAAGGGGGTAAGATATAAAAGATTCGTGCAAGGTTTTGCAACAATTGGTCACACTGCATTGGCTCAAGTTTATGCTGTGGTAAGGAGTTGATCAAAGACCAAACAGTGACTGCGTTGCCCGGCAGGAAACTTTGAAAATTCCTATCATAAGGCCTGGTTCACTGAATCATTAATTGGTGTGTGTAATGAGCTGCTACAATAGCAGAGCTAGTCATGGCATAAAACTGTGACATTCACAGCTGACGACATAGAGATGACTGTGTATTTCACTGACAAAAACATCCCTGTTGACAGACGATAGCCGACATTGGAGGAGAAATTGTTAATAGGAGGAGAAGTTCTGTAATGACCTGGACATAGCGCAGCCTCCCCTATCACTTTAACAATGGTACAAGGACTGAACTGCATCGCTGCAGGAAATCAAGCAATCAAAAGCACTTGGCATGGCCCACATGAGGATAACTTAGACTGCCTTGAAAAAGTTCCTGAATGCAGTTCCTGCAAGGATTTATAATTGCTTGAACTAAAAGATTCTTCTATCTTTTTGTTTTCCTATTTTTTCCATTTACGCATAGAACATCGATTATGGCAAACCTTTAGCACATCACATTATAAGCGAAATTTATTCTATAAATTATGGGAGGCTCCGTTACTTACTGGTGGTCTACAGAGAAACATTTCGGAGGTACAAGTCCACAAGAAATGACAGTGAGATTTCTTGTTTCAGCACGTGCAAGGTAACATACCTATGTCTCCTGTCTGCATACTCGTCGTGGTAGACCCCTTCGTACCGACCGGTGAAGACTTGGCCTCGACCTCTGCTATTGTAAGCTCCCCGTTGCACACCACGGAACACACCACGGCCCGAACGTTGCTGGGCTTCGTAGCGGCTGTAACCTCTACTGTCAAACGGAATGCCACGACCATCCCTGCAAAAAGGCAGCCACTTAGGTTTTGGTCTTTGCATAAAGAGTGTGGTGAGCATGCCAAGTGCTGTGCAGGACATACACTTAACCTGCCATACCTTACAAACCTGTCATCCCGAAGCACCTCAAAGTCGGCCCTCCGGTCTCGTCGCTCCCACGGCCTCTCGCCTTGCACTACCTGCCCGGACATCTCAATCTTGTCAAAGAAGGCTGTCTGGCACTCTCGACTAGCAAAGTCAACCTAGAAAAAGAGAGAAAAAAAAAGAAGAGCACGGTCAAACAATGCTCCAGTCCAGTACCTGTCACCTACAAAATATTAGCCGGTTCAGATAACATAACCCACAATTCCTGACATTAAACGTTATCCTTGTCACTGATAAAATTCCTTTTCCCCAGAAAACACAAGCATTGAGAAACCAGTCTCACCAACCTGGAGTTTTTTGCCACCCAAGACACGACCACGCATCTCCGAGACGGCATGCTGGGCACACTCGAGGCTGTCAAAGTAGACGAGGGCATGGCCTTTCTCCCTGTCCACGGCCACATAGGTCACGGGACCGTATCTGTTGAAGTTGCGTGTCAGAAACTTTTCCGACACAGTGTCCGCGATGCCATCCAGCCAGACGCACATGGTGGGCATGCTCTTGCCAAAGCCCAGCTTGATGCGGTTGGCACCCAGGTTCTCGCCGTCCAGTTTGCGCATCGCCTTCACCACACTCGCAATATCTGAATACTGGATGAAGGCGTACGAGGATGCCGACCCCTGTTTTTTAATGTCAATCTCCTACAGACAGAACGAAATCAAAAGTCAAAAGACTGCCCTGGAGCCTAAGAGAAATCCATGCATGAGAGTCTAAGTCCTGAGGTGTTCAAGGTACAAGGCCTGTTAAAAAAAAGAACCAAACTTTTTTAATTACACGGACATCCTACAAGCAGTTGGCAACACTGATTTCTCTATATCTTCCGAAGTAACCCGTTTTCTTCGGTATTCTTTTATCTCAAACAGAGTCAAAACTACTTTGATTTTAGCAGAAGCTCAGTGTGTTTGCCAATCTTGGCAACAAAGCAAACGTGTTGCATGAAATTTTGCGCGAATCTAGGCAAATTGTTCACAGAAACGTTTTAGCATTGTCAGTTCGCTATTTCTGTGGCAAAAGCCAAATGACTTTCCTTCCCAAACCTCCTTACACGCCAGACCTTGCTCGCTGCAACTTTTTCTTATTTCCAACGTTGAAATCAGCGCTGATAAGTGTGTCTGTAGAGGAGGAGAGTACTTCAAAAGAGACAAGGACCAATGAGCAGTAATTTGAATACAAACTAAAATTTTAAAAACTTTTGGTCAGTTTTTTTTAACAGACCTCGTACAACGTGATAAGTGTACGTTCACACATAAGGAACGAATACTATCAAATTTTCAAAATCTGTAGCCAGGCCCACAGGCGCAGGACAGGCACCTTAATAATCGTAAAACAGAAACAAGGAGATGAGGCTGTACTGTTTGCATAATTTGAATCCATGCTTCAGCACAAATTTCCCCCTTCAGCAGGTTGGCTTTCCTCACACACAAATGCCTACTTCCGTCAGAAACTATGCCTGTTCGTGCCTAATGAAAAAAAGGAGAGTGACAAGGCCCACTCACGATTATCTCCCCAAACTGTTCGAAGTGCTTCCTTAGCTCAGTAGTAGTGATGTCCTTCTCCAAATTCCCAATGAACAGCGTTCGTGTGGCCTTCGGGTGATACTCATCCAGCTCTGCCTCAAGGGGCCGGAACTCGTTGTCTTCTCCGTCCAGACCCTCATGTGCTGTTACTTCAATTTTGCAGCCAAAGAAGAGTTTATCCTTAGAGACCTCTAATGCCTTCTCCACATCCTCGGGTCTGAGCAACACAACAACATGTCAGTCAAGCTGCCTTTATCCTCTGTACCGAAAATGAAAGAAGCATTTGCTCACTTTTTAAAACACACTACAGCGTAACGTTCCGTGCCTTGGCCTATGACTTTCACGACTGTGACCTTCCCGTGCTTCTTGTACTCATGAAAGAGACCATCCTTGAGGCTCGTATCTGCAGAAGATGTCAATGGATAAACTGTTATAACACACAAAAAGTTAAGCTGTATATCAGTATCCTGTACGACTGGTTCTACCAAACCGAAACCAAAAAAAGAGAAAAGAAAAACAGAAGGAGAAAGAGGTCAAAACATAGGTCCCTTAACACGCACCTGTAGATCGAACCGGAAGATTTCTGACACAGATGCCGAGAGGCCGTTTGTCTTCCCGTTCACTAGCACAGCTGTCATTATTATTAGACTGGCATGTGCTCAACGATGTTGCACTTGAGTTTGGCGCTGTGACTGCTGACTGGAGGAATGGAGTCAATGAAGGTGCTGTCACTGTACTTGCAGGCCGATCGCTGCGCGTACTCTTCACACTGTTTTGCCTGAAAAATCGCACAAGGGCCCTGTGTCACTCCACCATGACTATCACACCAGCAACGTAACAATCAACAGCGTGCACACATAGATTTTAATGATCAAAACAAAAGGCAACTAACGTGGGTGACAGGGCTTTCCCAGGTGACAAAGATCGGGCACTACTCTCACTGGAGCTAGAGCGCACTTTAGACGAAGAGCTGCCAAGGCGGCTGCCGCTCGAGCTCCGAGAGCTCGAACGCGACCGCGATGCTGACCGCGACCTATGATTCTGTTTTGCACTTCCGCTACCGTGTGGCCCTCTGCCTTGCGCCTGCTGCTGCTGTTGTTGCGGCGGCAGCGGCTGCTGGGATGGCGGGGAAGTAACTGTCGAGCTGACAGCACTTGCTCGTCTCGAGGACGTGCTGCTAGTGCTGGTACCACTCCTGCCTGCAGGTGACGTCACTGTGACTCCTGCATCCTTGTCGTCAAATGTGTCGCCCACGGCGCCAGCGCCGTAATTCCCCTGCTGTTCGAAGTGCTGCCGTGACGAACCATGGCTGCGAAAATGGCTTGATGCTCTGCCAAAGCATAAAGAATAATGGTGGATCTTGAAGCGGTAGCACTACAAGCTCGCTCTGTGTTCACAGCATAGAGGTTAGCGTAACGCCATTAGTTTTGCTCGCATGCTCAGGAAGGCCCGCTGAAAGGCACACACGCACACGGTTAATTTTGTTCCTTAGTAGTCGAAACATTCCACATTAGTCCAGGTGCGTCGTAGACTATTAAAATGACGACTCTGGATACCTTTGAACGGGCCCGTCCTGGTATGGTGCGCCAGACGAAATGGAAGTGGTCGAGCGTGCATACCTGTCCCTCGACCGTCCTCTGCTTTGGTAGCCATCTTCATCGTGGTAACCAGGTGGACGTCTCACGTATGGATCCCGCTCTCCGCCACGCTCGTAGTAGTAGGTCCGGTCATCTGGGTACCTACACGGGGGTGTACATCCTTTGTCAGCTGAGTCCTCTTCATGTGTGAATTTCATGCGTTTGTGTAGTTCCTTATTCCCCATGTGAAACTCTCAACAGTTTGCCATGTTCACAAATGCGATGCATTAGTCATCATGTTATGATGACTAATGTACTGCATTTGTGAGACATGTCTGAGCTCATCATCCTCATCCTCGTGGTCATCATATCTTTCTTATTAGGGTATGCACTGTCTTCCACAAGAAGCACGACTGGACCATGGTCCCAGTCGAACTGTAGAGTCACCAAGTGTAATCGTAGGGAGCTCGTGTATTTTTTTCTTTGTCAGCAAGTGAAATCTGATCACCCCATGCCTTACCGATAAAAGTTATCCACAGCAATCCTAATTTAACGTAATCATGTGTAAGCTACCCCTGCAGACAGGCTGAGACTTTAAACCTTATACTGGTCCTTACAAAGTGTGAGTAAATGGGTAACCAAAGCTGTCTTCGCCAAAGGAGCTCATGTAAGATCCCCTTAGGACCCATTTATACAGTCGATACAGTTGTTACTTAAGCGCACAGTCTGAGAAATCAGACGTGAGCCTCTATCGTAACGAGACAAAAGCATTTTATCAGATGAAAAATAAAATTTGATATTGCTCGTAATAACGGTATAACAGCTTGATAGTATGAAAAATACAAAAAAGCCAGAGAAAACCACAACTAGGCAAGTGGAACTAATGGAGGCACATGCGACATCCGGGTAGATTTGAATTTAGATGTCATACCTGGACTTACAGTGCACATGTTAAGATGTCCTGACATCTGGGACTTTACAGGGATGACCCTGGGGCATTCGTGGTTTAATTTGTAGTTTACTGGGTACCAACCCCATGGACGCATCATGTTCTTCAAATGCTTTTTTTTTCACCCTGTTGCTTTTCCTGAATAAAATTTAGGATGACTGGTAAATTTTTAATGGCAAGACAACCTCTTCTGGCTATGCATAAAAGCTATGCCTGGTGAGAGCGAGCACAAATGACCCACACTAAACTTGGGGATGTTACTGTATATCTGCCACTGAATATGCAAGGTTAGGTTCATCCAGGTTTAACCACTGTAAGTAACTAGCTCTACATAAGCACTACGTAAACAATTCACAGAGAAACTAAAACTTTTTACATGTTAACTCAAAGGAGAAATCTGTCTGTTCAAATGAAAAAAAGATAAAAAGAGGAGCAGCACACGTATTTTCACAGTCCAAATATATACAGAGCTAAACCATCCCTCCACTAGTGTTTCACACCGTAAGGTGACATTTTATGCATCCTGTTCAGCCTGCAAGGTATTGTTCTGCATGAAGTTATGAGCTATTGTTACAAAAAGAACTCGGAGTTGATATGCAATGTGCTAACAGCAACACAGCAAAGGTGAAGGGTACAAACACATGCTTGACTACTTTGTGAGTCACAAGGCAGGTGTGATCTTGTATAGTCTGAGAGCAGGTGCTCTAACAGCTTACAAGTGAACTTTCTCACGGCTGTATGTCAGTGATTCGGCAAAGAGGGCTTTCATTTGGATAGATGTCCTGTACTGCAGCACTGTACCAGATGTGATGCTTTGAAGCTGCCTTACTTTCTTTAAAGAATTAGCATGTGGCATAAGCTGTGTCATAATGAGAGGGCCAAAAAGCATTGTACATCAATCCCAATGTGCTCTGGCAGATGCATGGACCAAAGCATAGCCTTCAAAGTCTCCTCCAAGGGCATCCTCTGTGAAGGAGGCAGGTTTTCTGTTGGACATTAATGCGGTTACGAAAGCGGGGAGCGAACGAAACTGTCTTCTATTCTTCGAAAGACAATTAAATGAAGCACAAACTAATGTGTACGGAAACATCGATCTAAGCAGTTCTTTCTACGGTGTCATCTTTGTTGTATTGTAGGCCATCATTGAATATTTCCCAAAATTACTTCCTTCTGTTTTCAACTATTCCAACTGCTATTTCATTTTGCTCCACTGCTCAACATCTGACACCATAGCAGCAAAATAATAATAATAATAAGAAATAAATGCTGGCACTGAAATGAACTCTCAAGAACATCAATAGGGGCCCCCAAAATCACCTTGATAGCATAACACTCTCTATCAGAATCACCTTTCCTAAGCACTTGACCACAGGTTGAGATATCATACAACTACACTGTCACTGGAGGCAAGTTTCTCGTAGGAAAACAACCTAAATATGTATTGTGCCAGGGCCTTCCTTCTAGTTAAAGGGCCCGGGACAACAAGGTTTTCTCGAAGATTTTTTGCTTCAATATTGAAGGGGGTCAACATTCGTGCAAAGGTTCGCGACGATTGGCTAGATTGTTTCTTTTTAAATCAAGCGCTCCATAAAGTGCAGGGCAGACCCTCCCTTCTGCAAATACTTCTTACATGCAAAACTTCGTCAAGTGCATTCAGCATTTGCAATCTTCTCGGAGGACTCGCATGCTGCGGACACAGCAGAATATGCACATAATTTTTTTAAATGGAATGTTATATCAGCACCTTTAAAAATAACGTGACAAGATAACCTAGAAAGCCTCAACAGAATATTATAAGGTTATTAGCCAGGTATGTAGGTTATCCCAGCAACTTCTCAATAAGAAAGAAAAGAAAGAGTTACATCGTGTCCTGCACTTGCTCAACCCTCTTAAGTGACCGTTGGAATCCAATCTTTAGGCTCCACCACTGACACAGAACACTTCAACCACAACATGAGGTACCAGCCACAACGTTGCCGATCCAGGTATCACCGTATCATCCACTTGGTGTAATCCACAGATAATCCTTTACATGGGAAATGATGCTCGCACACACACACACACACTTATATAGAGAGCAAACTCCAGTCGTGTCTGTAGGCGCATATCCCATTCGGCTGGCACTGCCACTCTTGGCTATCCACAGGGAGCGTTAAAAACTGTTTTCACACTCGTAGCAGCATAAGAGAACCGCGGAATTAGACCTAATGGTTGGGCTGGCCAGTGCAGGACAGATGACTAGACTTATTGTCAGGCCGAAGGGTCTTACCTTGCAGTTCTGGCAGGGCCCTGGTACGCTGCTGGCACCGCAGCCGAAGCTGCGACAGCAACCGACGCGGACGAGGTACGCTGCGAAGGTGGCGGCGGCAGCAGGTCTTCGCGCTCGTGGATGAAGATGGCAGAGGCTGCGCACGCGGCAGGCTCGTAGTAGTCTGTCTTGAGTAACCGGTCGTCCACTTTGTTCTCCGCGCCGTGAGCCTTGGCAGCAGACCGCAGATCGATGAACGAGACCGTCGCCGAAACTCCGTCCGCATCGCGACGTAACTTCACACTCTGAACCTTCCCATACCTGCACGACATTCCGACAAAATATTAGCAGACGACACCACTTTTTTGCTGAGCTCACGAAATTGGGCCTCGCTGACGTGAAAAGGCTGCACGATATCAAATGCGAGACAGTACCCAGTCATCCTCATTTGTAGAATGCCCTGTTGCGAACAGACGCCCAGTGCGAGAAAGCAGACAACGTGAGAAAATGCTGAATGGCTGCGACGTGAGAAGGAGCGTACAAAGTCCGAACACTGCCAAGCAAATGTCCCCGATCGCGTTCAAAGTTCGACGGCACATGTATACGACAATAGGCGGCCGGTGCCGCGCAACGTGACACTGCGTGGCGTTGTCTAGCATGGATCTCGTTTCACCAAGAGGCGGTAAACAGGACGCCACGACAGTCACTCAAATACTTCGCACTGCCTTTTATCCACTGCAAACGGTAAGCTAACACTTATGTCATACTTGGACGATAAAGATCGCCACTGAGACGACCCACAAACTGCTCAGCATCAGCAACGGAACGGACAGCGTGTCAGACAACGAACTGAAACTTTAGTGGGCCAGTAAAGCAGCGGCATGCACCCTGCATTTGCTCCCGATGTTTATTTCTAGCTGCATGGACATAATGAATAGTAAAGTGTACTTCGGAAGTGCAAATTCTCAGTTCCTTTACGATCCCACTGGGTATGACAAAGCAATACTCGATCATTACTCATGCATGGGCTTAATGTCACGTGCAGGCTCTTGTAATGCTTGTATTGCTCCCAAGAACTGTGAGCGTTGTTTGTCTTTCATTAGGCACTGCCCTTGCAGACGGCCGCCACTTCTTCACGAAACGTAGATGGCGAAGCGGATTCTTTATTTGCCCACAATCGACGAGCACCCCTTCAAAGGGAACGTCACGTGACACGAACAGTGCGCCGCGTTCATGTGCATGTTGTGCCCCTGCTTACTGTTTGTCTGCTGTTTTTCATATCTAAGTCTCCCTTCCCCCGTTGCAAATTATGGCGCTCAGCAAAACACGAGAAAGAAGGGTGGAAAGCAATTATAGCAGTTGCAATTACGCCACAACGATCCTCGCGGGACGCAGACCTGCTCTGCCTTGCCGAGGAGTGCGCAGACGATACCTGGAAAAAGGCGACCGGAACAAGGAAACAAAAAGAACGCGAGACAGCAAAGGCCGGCAGAATGTGTATACATAATCTCGACAGGAATAATAAATGCACGCTGCTGCGAAGAGTGTAGCTCACTCATTTGATAGAACGCCGCCGGGCGAATAAAACGACAGCTGCGGCTGTCCAATCAAGGGGAGGCTGCCTCGAATGCCGCCTTCCCATTGGTTGGCACGTCGAAGGGCTGCTTCGTCTGCCAGAGGCACCCCCTCCTCTTCCGCAGTGCATGGGGACAGGAACATCTCGGCATTTGCTCTGTTCGTCCTGCGATCTTGGATTTGCTGACGCATGTGCCCAGAACCTCTCAAGCTGTTGATGATGATGCAGCGTTAATGATCGCAGGCAGAAGGTCGTTCATCTTGCCATTTCAGGTAAAAAAAAAAAAGAAGAGCCTCCCACTATGACGATATCACTGCCGCTGTTCAAAAGATGAGGACGAGAACTTTTGTGGGCCGCTCTCTTTATTCGATGCGTTATTTTTACGGTATGCACAATGTTCTGGCTCAGTTCCTTCCTTGTGCAACTTCAATAAAAGAATTTCCCCGTACAATTAATGCGCGCTGCGTACAGGTAAGTCACTTGACGTGCGTTTATCGTGTCGCATAACACATTGTCGCAAGAAAAACGCTCAATTTCTACTGGGAGACAGCAGAGAAGAAATTGCGGTGTTAGGCGCGACATAAAATAATTTGTGAGCTCATTCAAACAAAACGCAAGCTATTCAGTTTCAAATATCCCTACGCATATTAATATCTACACTCTAAAAACAGAACTTCACCGCATAACACGGCGATGAAACGGTCATGCAGCGCATAAGTGTCACAAAAATGGCGTACGCCCACCGTTTCCGGCAAATAGGGTCAGGAAACGATATCTTTCGGAATGGCGATTGGTCCATCGCCGTGTTTCGCGGTGAAGTTCTGTTTTGACTCTGCTCAGAGCAGAAAAGCACAATTACCGAAGTACAACATCCTGGTAATATGGTTCTCAGGCTTCTGAGTTCTCACAGACATCGCGTGCTAGCTCCTTTCTTCTTTTCACTTTTCGTGTTTTTGCTTCACGCGACAACCCGCAAACAAAAAGCCAACTGTCCATTTCAAAGAAGGGCAGTCGGAGTGGTTTCGTCGAGGTGTCTGTCTTACATGGAGACAGACGCTTCCCACGGGCAGAGCGGGTATTTGGTAGACGGTCCCTGAGCCTGCCGCGTTGGCAAATCGCGCGCGGGTCACGTGACGCCTTGGCTGCCAGCCAACGCTCTCTTTACCTTGACAGGAGTGCTTTCTTTTGTCCCTTCTCGGCCAATCGCAACGCAGCAGACGACAGACACTCATTTCTGCCATTGTACACCGCCCAAGGGCTGTGTTTTGGAAGCCAGACTCGCCTGTAGGCAGCATGAGGGCCGGGCGGACTGTCACAACCGGTTCTAGCTTTTAATGCGATCCAGTCCAGGCACCCAGTTGTGTTCTGCAAATCTGCAACGTGTCCGATGTCCCTGAAGCGACATTTTTTTTTAACTCTGGCAGGCCAGGCAGCGTATCACATGTATGAAGAATGTCTACTGGGAAGACAAAGAAGGCGGTTGCGTTGTGATAAAAGATACGGCCATGAGAAGTTAATAAGTCGAGAGAAAAGGGAATGCGGCGTAAAGGAACTGGGCAGACGAGACTGCAAACCTTACGAAGCCGAATACGATGAAAATTGCTGTCCTGAAGCTGGAACACACGAACCCCGAAGATGCGGGTTCGAGTCCTGCAGATGGCTAGCTTTTTTATGTCGCAATTTGGCGTTTCCCAGCTGCGCTTGCAGACAGGCGTCCTGATACTGTGCCAGTAAAGCCTCGCCTAAGGCGTTGGGCAGGGTTCGGCGCCAGTTAGAGATATCTTCTTTCCGCTGATCTCATAAGCAGTCGCGACACTGGCGACATGTGCACAAGCCATTATCTACGGTGGTTATCGCACTACATAGTGCCTGGCGGCGCAACTTTTCAACGAGCGACTTTTTTTTTTTTTTTTTCTCTGATTCTCGGTCAACAGAAAGTGCACTCTAAAAACAGAACTTCACCGCATAACACGGCGATGACCAATCGCCGTTTCGAATGATACCTTTTACTGACCCTATTTGCCGGAAACACTTATGCAGGGCATAAGTGTCACAAAAAAGGTATCATTCGAAAGTATCATTCGAAACGGCGATTGGTCATCGCCGTGTTATGCGGTGAAGTTCTGTTTTTAGAGTGTGGCCCCAGACAACGATAATTCTCACGGCACAACACTTAAGAAACGTGGCACGACAAGAAGACCTCTATCCTCTACGGGCACATGAATAGGCTCCGTCCGTTGCCGGAGCAACTGTCGCCATGGCAGCTGGCTGGCGTCAGACCCCCATGTTCCGCGAGGCACCAGTAGAACATACACAAAAATCAAGCCTGTTCGGAGCAGATACACATTAGCTGCTGGGATTGCAGTCGAGAACATCCTGAAGGGTTGACAAAAAAAGAAAACTTCCCCCGTTTTCCTGACAACCAGGAAATATCACGAAAAGGGTCTGCCGCTAGAGCGCATCGTTTTCGCATAAGCGTTACGCAAGCCGTCAGAGAACATATGCTCCGCGAGGAATTTATCTGCACAAGGAAATGCAGGGAGGAACATAGCGGTACTCGGCGGAAGCAGAGAGGAGGAAAAAATGAAGGGCTACACCGTTACCTTACCAAGGACGGGAAGCGAATTAAAAAAAAAAAAAAAAAAAAAACATGCAGCCAAGCATTCGGGACATACAATCACTATACAACCACCCGCAAGAACATGCACTGTAACCATTGTGTGTGCGTAAGCCTTAACAAATCCCTCTTTTTTTATTGTTTTTAAGCAAGCTCCTTGTGAATAAAAATTCTCGCAGCGTTATTCGCAAGGCTTATTTATGCAATGCCACAAAAGACAATGCGCCGAGTAAATGCGTTGTGCTGCCACGTGAGGGAAAGTGTTCTTCACTCACGGGGGATTATTCCGGGGAAAGTTATTGCAGGCAGCACAATACGTCGCTGAATCACGCGAGGCTGGCAAAAGCAGCAGCAGCAGCCCAGTCACCTAATGAACGCGCGCTCACGACAGGGCGGTGCCTGCCAACCTAATCAACGTAACGTCGCCACTGGAGCTTTGTTTCTTTGACGCCCGCTCTCTACGTTGCCGTGTTATATGCTGGCGGTCAATAACATAACCGTCACGGAGGATGGACGACATCTAATCATGGACTGTGGAAAGGGGAAAAAAAAAAAAGGTATGGGCCATCGGACGGAACGCTCACCGCACTTACGACCTGTTTATCACTTGGGGTTCGCGAATGTTCCAGAGTGAATGCAACTTATCTAACAACTTTCGCTCTGAGGATATTCGTTTCGCCGAATCCAGAACGAAAACAACCCAATTAGGCACGCAAATGCGAACGTTAAAAGGAACGGGAAGCCGGACATTTCAATTGATATCACTTTCTCTAAAACGGAAGCGATAAGTGTGAAAGCAGACTAAGGCTCACGCGCTTATCTCAAATCCAGAGCACTGCTTATCTTTACGACTGCCGCTCCGGCACCGCCTCTACTGTTCACTGGGAACCGCAGTGACGGCATACATACACTCTAAAAGCAGAACTTCACCGCATAACACGGCGATGACCAATCGCTGTTCCGAATGATATCTTTTACTGACCCTATTTGCTGGAAACGGTGGGCGTACGTCTTTTTTGTAACACTTATACAGCGCATAAGTGTCACAAAAAAATGTTATACGGCGAAGTTCTGCTTTTAGAGTGTATACCAAACCGCAGTCAACACGTACAGCGGGGAATGGAAACAGTGTATACCAACGCACCATTTTACTTCCCCCCGCGCTGCTTGGCGCACGCCTCACGTCGCATCATTTCAGGAAAAAAAAGAAAACGCGGGGCAAAGAAAATAAAATAAAAAAAACACAAAAAAAAACTGGCGTCATTTCGCGAAGAGCATGACTCCACCCATACCTCCATTTCACTTCCTAACGCTCGAAGGCAGCGTTCCGTATCTGCGTTGTTTTATTCGCTTCCCATATATCGCATGCCCAGTTCCCGCAGGAACGAAAACACGGTGCAGCTAAAGTTCACGTAGCCGCCACACGTGTACCAACAGTGGCCGGACTGAGAGAGA
>JARGYV010082746.1:0-11730 GCA_029532675.1 Ornithodoros moubata
TTTTCCACCACATTTGTCACTTCTGCTATGTCTTTCTCAGTGCCTAACTGATGTTAGCAGCCTGGAATGCACTGTGCTACACGGTACCTGGATGGCATTATAGGCTCTGGTCGGTTTCAGCCCGCTATAAAAAATAGTGTGAAATATTATGGTGTTCATTAACACAAGGTTCTCTTCCATATCTTGTGGACACTGGTGCCCGGCCAACCATTTGTTTTCAAGGCACTTGCCTAGGATCACCTTAATTGAGCTTACTTTGCGAATTCTGTGAAAGCCAGTTTTGAGTCGTCTCTCTCTCGGTCTCTGTTCCTAAGGCCTGTTTCACGTAGTGAAATGCAGTCAAATTTCAGTGCTTGAGGCAAGAGATTAAAGGTACAATAAAGACACCTGTGGAGATAAGCTATCACCGATTACTGCAGCTCCACAACGTAGGGAGAACTCTCGACTTGTTTATTGGAACATTCCTCACGTTCTGTTAGAAGCACACAAACAGCGGTTCATAATACTAGTATGTTTCATGCTGTGTCGTGACAAAAGTATGGTCAGTGCAATTATATAAGTAATCTAGTGTTCTTCTATAAGCATTTGCTTCGATTTTTGTAATCGATCATTTTATATTTGCTTCGGTTTGAAGAATTGCTGTTCCTACGAGGCTTGAACATTTTCCCTTTTGTAAAGAGAATATGTACATTATTCCAACAGTTCGCAACTTACTCTTGTGCTATCTGAGACAACCT
The DNA here is from genome assembly GCA_029532675.1 of Ornithodoros moubata. NCBI lineage: Eukaryota > Metazoa > Arthropoda > Arachnida > Ixodida > Argasidae > Ornithodoros > Ornithodoros moubata. The sequence continues at coordinate 738 of JARGYV010082746.1, forward strand.
CTGAAGAAAAGTAGCATGTCTCACCCACCAAACTTTCATGGAAGACATTACTTACTCTAGCAGTTGTGTTGCTTCCATGCTTACTGCTTGGTCAAAACCTAATGTCCTAGGCTGGTTGATGAAGAGTTTTACTACCTTGGGTCCCTTGTCTGTAACAGGAAAGCAAACACTTTGCATCATGACGACAATTACATAAGCATTGTATACACTATATAAAAGATGCACAGCTCACTGGGTGGGCCTTCAATTTTTAGTGAATGCAACTTGACAGGTTGGATGAATCCCAAAGAAATGATAAGCTGAAATACAAAAAGTAAAAATGCTTCTGTTAAGAGATACACCTATCCATACAGGTGAAAGGATACCTGTTCATCACAGTCTGATTCCAGGTACCCGTCTCCAGACGCAAGGCAGCTGACCAGCGGATGGTCGTCCGATTCGTTCAGACATTCAGTCGCACTCTTGTCAACGTAACTGGACATGTCAACCTGAATGGAAAAAAGGGCTTATAAGGATGTGGAGTAATGTGTAGAATGCAAAGAGAATGCATTAACATGCCACATTAACAGCCCAGTTCCATAGTCAAAAGATAGGGATGCAGATGGAGGTAAAAATAAGCAATCTTGAGGAACATGTTCTATATACACATTGAGTCTGCAGCTACATATTTCCTCTTTGTACCACCCTGCTTTACGTTGTTTTAATAATTTTGTGCACACGAAAACATTACAGTGTGTCTGAGTGAGGAATTACTGGAAGAGTTTATGCTCTAGCACATGTTGTCCTTCAGTTATCTTACCAATCTCTCACATCTTACCAATATTGAAATGCGGGAATGAGTTATGCAACTTAGCTGTGTCTTGTTAATGAAATGCATGACAATATACTTGCAGAAGCAGTCACCGCCCTTTACGAACAGTGCCTGTATTTGAAATAACTTACATGTCCCTGAACAGTTTCTGCCGAAGGACCTTCTGTTGGTGTAGTAGCCAACAGCTCTTGAATCTTCCTCTCTAATGTTGCTGGGTCGGCTCCGGTGAGTGTAGTCACCTTTTGTTTGTTTCGGAAGAATATGAACGTGGGAACTGAGCTAACGCCCTGTGCCGCAGCCGTTTCCCGACACTGGTCGATGTCCACCTTCAAAAACACCGCACGCGGATATTTGTTGCTCAGTGATTCGAAGTGAGGTGCAATTCGCTGGCACGGCATACACCTTAAAAGAACCAAACAAATAAAAACCATTAAGAAAGTCAAGAAGGCTGTAACGGAAATGCTTGATGCTACACAGTGAGCATGTGCTCATCCGCTTCCACAAGCTCTGTGTAAAAGAAGATCAAACCGTACAATCGAATAACCCAATGACTCGTCGATACGAGCAGACAGGTTTAACACCGTGTAATAATGAACAATGCGACACTGCATGTAATGAGAAATCGTCAAATCATGCAGTGAGACAGCTTTTTTAACCACTCTTCATTCATACCAATACACTAACAATTGTCAGTCTTACCAGCTAGCTGTAAAATCTACCACAACCAGGCTTTGGCCGGAGTTTGAGAGCTCGGCCTGAAACCTCGCTTCGTCAATAATTTGTTTCACGGGCATGTCGTTTACTCTACCGAAGTACACGTCTATCGCAGAACTGTTGAAAACTCTTGACGACGCCACGTTTGCGACCGACGCGCCATTACGGAAGCCGGCTGAACTACACAAGACTCCAAAATTCGTGGGCGCCTCAGCAGCCATAGAAGGCAGCATCATTTTGCTCCCCCACTGTTTTGGTGTCTGTCTAAGGCCGGGACGAGGCTTCTCCCTAGACAAGCGTGCATGTTGTCACATCTAAACGTACTTTATATGAAACACGATCAAATACATCATTGAAGGAACGCGTTTCGGGAGTGCGTACGCCTTTTTGTGGCATCATGCGTTTAATCATTTATGCAGAATGCCGAACCACATTTTGTGATTGCGATTCACTAGCACTCTTTCTGCGATCTGCATTGGACACACCCGCTCTTCCGCATTTGCATGTGCTTTCAGTTTCTTCGCTTCTCGTGTTTGTGGTCGCTTGCAGGGAACAAGCTTCGTGTTCGCTTGCTTGCTGTTCGCAGAAGTCGCTTGCTTGAAACGCCGTAGCTTGACAGACTTCTTCGCAAAAGCTGCTGCCACGCTGTTTTTTTTTTTTTGTTTTTTTTTTTTCTTCCTATTTTGCTTGTAGAGTCAGTCGATAGCAATCTAGTTTAATGCCGAGGAAGCAAGGAACGCCACGGCGAACGAGGGTAATACGGTAATTATAATAATGTCCTGCTCGAGCACGTTTCGGAAGTGTAACAGCACTAAGATAATAGCCGTAATATAACGCTCGAACCCTCGTTACCAACACTTTTGAAAGCACAGTACCGCTTAGTCCATGCATTAGCAGGTCGTATATTTTAATCAAATTTATTTTTTACCAAATTTAAATATATTTGTGACACGTCACGCTCTTCACAATTCTTTTTACGGCTATTTTATGCCAATGAGAATAAAGCTAGACTGTCAAATTGCATGACTTGTGAGCCTAATGATGCGCCAAAACGCATGGCATAGCCAACTGTAATGAAAGGGGTGGGGGCGTCATCCCAGCCCCCTCCTCGATGCACAAGCGTTTTGCCCCCGCAGATTTCGGAGCTGTTGAGCCATTGACCCGCACCCGTATCTTGGCATCAATCGTATGCTAAGGGATACGCGTACCCTTTGTCAGGGTACGTGCTTCGGGTGCCCCTGAACTAAGGCAGCATGTTATGGTCGTGTTCTGTAAAGTACTAAGTATATTGTAGCTAGCATGTTTCCTCAGCGATTATCCGAAGTGTGTTTTTCGCAGAAACAAAAACTTCACTCTTACATGTGTTCCTGGTACTCGGAGGTTGTAAGACACTTAGGTACGAAATATACATACACGCCTGAAAGTGCCTTCTTTGAAATCATTCGCTGTACCCATCAGCGCTGCAGCACAAACAGACACAGAAGAAACATGCTAAACTGCTTTTTATTCTGTATTAACATTGCAATTCAGCAAAAACAAACAAAACAAAGCGTTATCACTTCTCGCGGTCATGTACTTAACACGCTGCATTTTTTGGCGTCACTTACGTTAACGTTTAACGTCAAACCAATAAGAAACAACGTGAACAAGAGTACAGCAAGCGAATCCTCGTCCCGGTCAGTCCTCAAAAACAACCTTCCGATCCCTACAGCGATGACGCCGATGCCAAACCCATAACACCTGTCCTGGTGACCAGTTTGCACGCCAGCGAACCACCGCAGGGTCAGTACGCCTCATCATTCTTCATGGTCGCCGTCATCTTTCTTTTGGTCGATCTCGTACTCCTTGAGTAACTCTTGAAACATTCCTCGTTGTTTGTCGCGCGTTGCTTCAAAGATATGTTCGTACTTTGCTTTGGACAGCAATACCACGTTACGGAGGTCTTCAGCAGACATGATCTTCTCGAGCTTTTCGTGCAGCCTCTCCAGGAGACGAGTAACTTGCACCTTACGCAGGCGGTTGTAGTCTAGGTCTGCCAGCATGAGGCGGTAGCTGCACTCGTCCAAGATGCGAATGACGTGTCGTGTGTTCTTAATCTCGCGGCAGTCAACGCGGTACACCTTAGGCACCACACGCATGGCCCGGCATCGCATGAGAAAGGCAGAGTTATTGGCGTACGCAGCTAGGTCGAACATGGACCTGAAGTAGCGGTTCACCAGCTCCATGGGCCGGCGGCCGTACGTCTTGCGGAGGTGCCGCTTCAGGGACGAGGGACTCACATGCTTCGAGGCAGTCTCGCTCATATCTCCGACGCTTTTGTCCAAGTTGGTGCTCGTCTCGAGGGTGTCTCCGGCCGCCTTGTTCGACTCCTCTAGCATCGTAGCTTCCGGGGCGGTTCCAGAATTCCGAATGGATTGGCAGACACCAAGCGCGAGGTAAACAAGAACGTGCTATGCGCGAGCTCTGCTATAGCCGGCTCTGACGATGACTTGCTTTGACAGTGCTGCGCATAAAGAATCATAGATGGCAGTTACGACGGGCAATGAATCCCTCAGGCAACGCATGTTTCTTATCAGTTCCAGATATACACTCTCTGAGCGATGGGACTGTACAATCTGGGTCATTGGATTCGGTATCCCTATCTGCTGTAACGGATGCCACCCTCCATGATACAGTGACAGATGCAATGTAGATGTCACCGCTGTTGAGCGCGTATTGCAACTTTCGTGGCTATAATTTAGTTTTTGTAAGCTTCGAACGTGCTGTGAAAGACAGAGGATAAAGCGTAATGCAGGATTGTGAGACTGCCTGGCGTATAAATTGATTTGATGGGTTTACATAATGAACTGGTTTCACGGGATCGTACTGGCACCGTGTGTCGGAGATTTCCGGCGCACGTCGAGAGATCCCCAGTTGGTCTAAATTATCCGCAGTCCTACACTATGGCGTGGCCCATGATCTTAGTTGTCTCGCGACGTAAACCCACCAATTATTATTATTATTATTACTACGAGATCGTACTGCCTGAAAGCGTCGTTGGTTACAAATGTTTTTGATTCTCGCATCACCTATTTTCAAATATGTTGACTGGTATTATTAGAAGCGCACGGGGAAGCCGAATACAGACAGCCGTTTGTGTGGAGAGGTGCTGTCAAATATTGACTCATTTCACCATGGTTGCGCCTTCTGCGCTAATCTTCATGTACCCAAGACATGACAGTGTCAGCGCCCATGTGTGATGGTCGTACAAGATTTGTCATTTCCAAGTTATTTTTATTTATTTATTTTATTTTTTGTTATCTATTTCATTATTTGTATTTTTATTTTATTTATTTTTATTTATTTATTAACTATTGTCTTTCTTTTAATATTACCACTTCCACCTTCGGTATCCTCTCAATTCAGACGTAGCTTCCGCTTTAGAAGCGGTAGTTGTTCGGTCACTGTACTGTAAATGTGTATAGTGGCATCGGTACGCGAATAAAAGAAAGAGAGGAGAGGGGTGTGCAACCATTGGTTGCCGCCGGCGTCGTAATGTCTACAGAGGCTTGCTTATATCGCTGTTTGCTGACATTTCTGCCATCGTTACGAGGCCGGTGAAAAAGTCAGCAACGTGCTCATATGCGGCGATCACAAGAACGCAAATTCTTGTTCTGCTGAGTACTGCCTAAAATCTCATTTGCCTTTGTGGGCAATAGGTTCACCTTCCGGTCCCGATGTTGCGGGTTCGATTCTGGCCTGGGATACCATCAATTCCGTGACAGACTACCGATTATGTACGGATGGCTCACGCATATGACATCTTCCGTGAACGATGTATGTGCCGTGTGTCAAGTTATAGGCGAAAGAATCCCCAGGTAGGCAACATTCATCCTCAGACCTATGACTGTGGCATCTCTCATAATTGTAGTTGTTTCTCGACATCAAGCCACAAAGTATCATCATTATTATTGTTATCCGTCATATGGCCTTGTGGACTCGCCATGAGTGCTACATAAAGCTTGCCAGGAGATACACGAATAGCCAGCTGAACATTCCAGCTCAAAGCACGATTTGATTTACAAGTTTCAAATTACGAGCCTAATTAGTTCCTCCCCTGCAACAACGTGCTTGTTCTCTGTATTTTATCATCATCATAATCTTTTTAAGTACCATACAGTATCGATTCATGATGTGGTGGTGTTAGATATACTTAGTCAATGAGGCGTTAGGCCAGGATCGTGCTCATTCAGTCAGAAGGTATTATGCATCCAGTTAGTAGACGTCAACCAGGAGAGTCGGCAGGTAACTATAATGTAACGGTGTATGACTAGTAGGATGGTGAGGGAACAGTAGCTAGTAGTGGACGTTCCAAATGAGAGGAGGTCCTGTGGACAGTTGGAGTCGATGTTCTCATTAAATGTCTCTTCCTCTTCACAATGGATAGGTTCCCGATCCAGAGAGGAGGTTGAGAAGAGAGATTGTTCCTGACAATTAGCAGGTAAATTCGATTTGACTGCTGCGGTCAATTTCTGAGCATGCGCGGAGGGGAATACCTCCTAGAGAAGAACTGCCCCCTGCTCTCGGTTTAGTGATTCCTCGTAGTCCCCTTCTTATGTTTGTAACTTGCCTGCTNAAAAAAAAAAAAAAAAAAAAGAATCAAGGCCATGAAATGGACTTGAGTCTTCTAGGTGATGTTGCTGCGAATCACACAAATTAAATGTGATTTGGATTCGTATAAAGCCGCAGCAACAGCTTTTGTGAATTTTTTCAAGTTTCAGTGTTGCTTGTCATTTTGAGGACAACGTGTCTGTGTACGCGTCCACATTTGTGGGCAGTTCCAGTCATACTTTGTTGTCTGTATAGGCGTCATTTTGAAGCACCCGTGCACCAGTTATCCGGCCATCTGTCTCCTTTTCAGCAATTTTTTCACCACTCTCCTTTTCTCGATGCATTTGGAGATAACTTCACGGTAAAGTGCATTGCGCATGATATGCAGTGCAGATACTACTATCATGGCGAATCATTTCTTTCCGCTAGAGGACGCCTGGTGTTTTGACAACGAACAGAAAGACCAACATCACGCTTCTGATAACGTTTACGTTATCGCCAGTGGAAGTACACACATACACCAATACAGCCAGCCTGGCGTGTGCTAGCTGTAAATATAACTTTCCTTTGCGGGCTCAACTGTGTGACGGAATATTCCCGTATTTTTGCATTTGTTTCTGCCACGCAGGAAGAACACTCGGTGCAATATACGTTCAGTGCCAGTGGTGTGCTGTGGAATGTGTCCTCGATATTGGTTTGGTGCACTTTTTCCAAGTTTATTTGCTCCTGTGCGTTCCACGTCGACAGCTCTTGGCTGCGCAAGCAGGAGGTAAGGCGTCTTTTATGCGTTTGCGTTGCAACTCTTGGTGCCGGCGACTCTTAAGGGGTGCTCGTAAGAATAGTCCATCTAGAAAGGCTAGGACTATCAGTGGGAGAATGTATAGACAGTGGACCAAAGTGGCACGCATGCAACTTGCTGTAACCTTCTCGTACAGTCGTTACGGACGTCATTTTAGTTTGAGCTTTAATGCTCTTTCGTATCTAAACTATGTCTATGATGTCTTATCTCTGTAAGACAAAATGCCCGTGGTGTCTGGTTTTGTGGATTTCAGTCTTCGACCATGTTTTCTCGTCTTTGATTTCTTTTTGCATATACGTACGCTGTAGTTCTCACGGTGAACTAGCACATAAAGTTTCGCTGGCTTTATTAGGATGTTATACAACATTATGTATTTAGGGGATGTTTGGTACAGGTAGATACTGCGGTTATATGCAGTGCAGTGGACAGGGTTGCCTGAAATATACCGCTTGTGTCGAAGCGATCCCCTGTCGGCAGTGCCGGGCGCAAGGAACTTGTCAGAACCACTATCGTCTATGAGATAAGCTATGCAGAAGAGTGTGGTGGCGAAAAGCATAGCTTTTGCGCCGCCTCCCATGTGAGACGACAGTGGAGCAGATCCTTTGCGCCCGACATAGCCGAAAAGGGATCGCACCACCACGCGCTGGATATTTCAGACATGCCATGTTCGTCGCCAATATCCAATGGCGGTGCATTTCAAGAGAACTTTAAGACTTGTCGTTGACGGATTATAGCGACTCTGTATAAGATAATATGTCTGACAACGGCGGATATGCCATTTACTGATTATGTGAAATAGAGACCTCGAATTTTTAACTTACAAACTAGAGATATGGGGTGCAGTCTCCGTGCAAAATACGCCAACTACGGCAAGCAGTGTCGACATCAATACCACAACCGTCGCTGAGTGTAGTTCCTGCAGCAGTCGCATGATGGCGATGCTGTTCGACCTTACTGCGAAGAGTAACCAGTCTTACCTTATGGGGCTCCTGCTGACGAATTAAGAGAAGGAGAGAGATACACACATGATCTGGCTTTTGCGCGATCTTTTATTTTCTCGCTTCTGAATAAAAACTCAAAATGACTAGAAATATACGAGAACAACGTATGATACACGATCAACCTTTGGCACGCACTGAGTTGTGGAGAACGTGGATACTTGTTGCTCAAATACCAGCGGCGTTAACGAGAGCATTTTGTGGCTTCTCGTCATTAAAAAAAAAGAAAAAATCTAAGGACGAGGTCCAACGATCAAATGCAGTCCTCACTCATTCCTCTGCCGTAGCAATAAAGGAAAACATGCACTTGAAGGGACTTAGCAGGGCAGAACGTGCCACATACGAAACTGGGGAGCAGTCGCTCTTTGGCGTGTGCGCCGGTTCCAAACGTGTTGTACGTTCTTTAGCGAACATTACGTGCACTAAAGCGACTGGCCCTAATGTCAAATAATGAATAAGGTACATAGCTTTTTCTTATGTTTGCGTGGTGAGATATACATGTGAGCTGCGATAAGTTGCCCCGGCAGTGCTGACAGACTGAATAGGGTTATTGCTCTGTGTATAATTTACCTGATTGTGGCACACAGAGTGTGTAATTCACACGGTTAGGTAAATGAACGAACGACTGTGTTCGTTGACGTACCCTGGTTTATATGCGACGCTGTATTTAGTGAACAGAGAGAGTGCTTTTAGTGTAATATAGATGGCAAGGTATGCCCAGAAGAACAACTAATGATTGCTACCAACCCGTATGCATGTCCCTGCCCGTGCTAAGGATCTCGTGGCCGGGAGCCTGCAAGCATTTTTTGTTCCTTACTTTTAGCCCGCCATAAAATATAGTTAAAGTGCGAGTGTTTCTTTTTTCTCCAGGAATTTTAAATTTTGATGGACTTTGAGCTAACACAGGACATATTCATGGACAGGGGAGGAATTCGACCTGGTGATGGATAGTTTTACGAAATGTATGGTGCTACCCGCCATTGTCATCCAACTGTTATCTTGTGTAGCATCAGCGAATGGTGTATGGTATTGTAACCGATACTGGAAAGATGAAAACGCCAAGAATGAACTTAAATCGGTATTACGGCCAGAAAGCAGGGCACTACGATTGTCCCACGGAATCGGGGCTTCGGATAGATATCTCATCCCTCTTGCTCGAGCATGACTCTACATCCTTTCTTGCTTGTTTCCCCTTATTATTCTTTGTTCGCGAACCTTCTATGTCCGACTGTCTGCGAGACCGTAACGAAGTGCATCATTTTGTCGTGCAAAGTAGTCGTGCGCAGGTTCGTTATCGTGCACGGCATGGGTTCGAACCCCACGGAAGTAATGGTGCGGACATTATCATTATTATTTTCGATGATTCTGCTAAGAAATGAAGGGTCGTTCGTTTGATGATCTCTCGAGAGCCTGCAAATAGGCCGGTGTGTGCAGAAGGGATGTCCACAGAAATGAGTGAGGCTGGGGTTGAAGAAAACAATCTCAAGTGCACATATCGTGCTATTGTTGTTGTTGGATACCATATTGGCCGGATGTGTCTCGTACTCTGATCACTGTTGGAAATGGAGCACATATATTACTTTCTTTTGAAATAAGCTTTTTTCTTTATATATAGGACTTTTTTTTTCTTTATATATGTATAAAGAAACTTCCAAAAAATGACTTCGACTTCAAGATATATATAGCTTGAAGTCGAAGTCGCGCTTAAAAGGTGTGTAACTTAAGTAATGGCAACTTATGTGACGTGCACGATTCGAAACTGCTTCCATGTATTTTGAATGTATAGATGAGGGAAAGCTACTTTTAGAGAGGTGATCACACGCTTCAAGGTTTGGTTACTACTGCGGAGCTGAGTTTATGCCTGCGAGTAAGGGTAGACTATTTATTTATAGCTTCAGCCCACAAGTACAGATTTTGTCTTCGAGTATATTCTTGTCCTAGCCGTGCACGTCAGATGTATAACGTTGGAGAACACGGCCACAGGTGGCGCAGTCGACGCTCGAGGTTAGGAAAAAAAAAAAAAAAAAAACTGCAACAGATTGGTGACGAATGTGTACTTCAGAAGTAGCTACACTACCAAGCGTTGCCACCTCTTTCCACGTCAAATAACGAGACGTGCCAATGGTGGAACTTTGGCAGATCTGTGTGTCCAAATTATTCATAAAAAAATCTACCTCGACCTAACATTCTCTACGCTCAACCCACACCATAGCCAAACTGTTCAATGGTCTAACATCTGAATCATAGTCGGGCTTACATCAGTTACAGACCAGAACAATCTTTCCAAGTGACAATTAATTTGTGCCTAACGTTAACAATGGATTCTCTTTCTTTAATTTTTTTCCCTTGCTGTCATAGGAAAGAATTTCACAGAACAACCATAATACTCTAGAACGCAACAAAGGCCCCTTAGGTCTCGATTGATCGAATAGGTTTCCTCGCTCCCGTTCACCAATAATACATAAAGGGCGTGCAAGTGCCGCACTAGGTATGCTGTACTGAGCCTGTACTGGTGTCTACGTCGAAAATCTTCTGTTTTTTGATTCCTGTCTGCTAGCACTTGAAACAGTTAAGTCTTTATTGCGCCAAAGGGCAACAAATCGCATGGAATATCCGACTATCGTCAGAGATTTCACATCACGGTTCCACTGCCACTTTGTCCTGCATGCTACTTCGCTTAATGTACGAACGGTGAAATATATCAACACATACTATTTCTCGAAACAGTACAGGCTGGCAACCTTGAACCGCACGGGTGATCCCGTGCGCACAGTATGCTGTAAACGTCCATCGAACGGGCTCGACTTCTTGCATACGTATTTTGCAATGCATGAAAACCACTTTCTTTTTGTAGCCAACCAATCAGCGAAGCAAGCAGTAATGCTTACTCCGCTCCGCAGTAGTGCTGTCTGAATCTAGAAACAAACTTTCTATACACTTAATTATTTATAGCGTAGAGTGCTAAGAGCACAGAGCGCAGTTAAATAGGGTCTCATGCAGCAATACGCAAATGTGTGAAGAGGACGGCAGGAGACAACGGAAGTATGTTCTGTGCTTTCTAGCTGCCCCTTCTCTTCTTCT
>JARGYV010082772.1:0-28242 GCA_029532675.1 Ornithodoros moubata
GTCTCCTCTTGAAAGTATTATACGCACAGAGGCGCGGTTCTGATGGGCAGCCGCCGCCACAGCGTCTGCCGCATCGTTACCGGGGATCCCGCAGTTGCCTGGGATCCACTGGAAGATGAAGGTGTGGCCCTGCTCTTCCATGGCAAGAGTGCAAGAGTTTTTGATACAAAAACGCAAAAGCACAGTGACAGAGAGGAGAAACGGACATGCAGGACTTGCCATTTGTCCTCGCTGTGTCCGACACGCTCTCTCTTACTCCATATCTCTCACAGTTTTTATATTTCATTCTTTCCTCCTTCTCTCTCTCTTTCGTACACCGTATTACAACTACATCATTAACTAGTCCAAGCCCTCCGCCTAGTGTTTGATCTCTGATCTCTACCGGCACTTAAGATCTCTTCAGTTAATTACGTACCAAGACGTTCCACAGTTTCTTGACGAAGAAGTTCCCGCTTATCGAAAGTACGTAGATAAAGTTGCGTCTTTCCACACAGGCACATCCCAATAGGGCTCCCGAAACCAAAGTCGCTTCGTTAAGCAGCACAACAGAAAGTTTCCAGCGGGAGTCACTTGAGAGCGGCACCGCACTGGATACCACTTAAGCCGCCTGGGGCTGGAACGTTGCCCCCACGGGATGCAAGCCCTGTTTCTGATACGCTCATTTGGTTTCACGGGCTCGTCCTCTGGGTTATTACGTTGGTCTCGCGTTCAATGAAGCTTACTGCTGCCACTATTTGCGTCTGTAGTCTGTACGTATGCACACAGTGCTCGGTCGCTTACGTACTTCCTGAATGTGGCATGAACGGCGTCTCTCCGGTCGAGTCTGAACGAAATAGACTTTGCCAACAGCGGTGTTTGCGATAGAGATGCGGGTGCCTCGCATTCCCTGTTGGGCTGTACAGGATACTCAAACTTCCATGCCAAACATGTGCTTAGCTTATCTTGGAGACACATTACGGATACGAGTGTAAATAACCGCGCTACTTAGTCCTTGTAGCTATTTCGGAAGTGGTATGTAACTTCTTCCCGACTTATCGTCGGGAAAGTCCCATCAAAGCAACATGACTTTCTCTTTCGGCCCAACTGAACTTCTGTTCTATAAGCTTAGAGGAACGAATACTGTAAGAAAAAATAAAAAAAAGAAATCTCCAGTAGGATGTGTAACTGAATACCTATATCCTGTCTTTTTTTATCTTTTCTTTTCTTTTACTTGTTTGAAAATTCTTGTGGGTATACGAGAATTGGAATTGAATATACCAATAAAAACGACGAGGTCATCATGATGATGCCGCATTCGAAGCTAAAATTCGGGTCTATTCGGATGAAGCTATATTCGAATTAAATAAATAAATAAATAAACAGGAAAACCATGAGGAACTATTGATGTGATAATGTAATATAAAATACAAGAAGAGCAAGCAATAAGGCAAGAACTTTGCTTTTAGTGTCTTTTTTGCTATCAAACTTTTGCTACAAATTTACTGTTTTATCTTTTTTGTCTTAGCAGCTTACCTGCAGCATCTCTCTTTTACGCAAAGTACCTGAACATTCTAGGGTACCATTATATCCCCTTAACATTATTTATTTGTATTATTTTATTATTATTATTATTGAGTAAACCGCAATAAACAGCAAATTCTTTTTTTTTTCATTTTTTGCATTTTTTTCTCCCACAAACAAACAAAACAGTTTTAAAAAGACAAAAAGAGAGATGTTGCGCTCTCGGATCGTAAGGGGCTCAACATACTCGCAGATGCGTGTGGTGCAGGTAGTTTTAAAAGCCAGCGAAACACACGTTTCCTGCACAGTTGCGCAATTAGCAATATTCATTAATGAAGTGTCTTTGGGTGCAGAAAAAGAATTACACAAAGAAACACTTTATTGCTGTCAACGAAAAAAGATCGGTATCTAAAAAAGTGGCGCGAACCACCGAGCATGCACGAGGAATACCGAAGAAGTGGTAGGTCCATTAGGATGGCGTGCCAACCAGTTTCAACATCCCTCTCCCCTAATATGAATTGTAGCGGTCGCGTGGTTGATGTGACCTCGTAGAACGTCTTAGAATAAGCTCATTGGGTGTTTGATCAGCCACCACCACACGCTCCGTGGGTGCAGGTCCTTCGTGCCCTGCGGCCATCGCGTATTTTAATGTGACGCCAAGTGTCCTCGGTTGCGGGGGTGGAGGTGTAGACACGTCTGAAGGATCTTGAGGTGGCTGCATCAACAGGCGAGGTCTGAGCTGGTGCTGGTGCCGGTGGTACTGGGCCTGATACAACAATCAGTTCTTCGATATTGGAACCAAATCTGTGACAGATGAGCAAGCAATGTTTTCTTCTTGTCCTTCTCCTAGTGCCGTCTTCGCGGTGCGTACAGCGCGCTCGGCTAACCCATTGGATTGGGAATGATAGGGTGCGCTACGTAGATTATTAATGCCATTCTGATACACGAACTCTCGGAAGCTGTTGCTGGTGAATTGAGGCCCATTATCTGAAACCACGGTCGACGGAACACCCAGTCGAATGAAGAGTGTCCGGAGGCTCTCGATAGTTGTTGCACTTGTAGCGATTTTCGATTGTATTGCTTCAATCAATTTACTCAAGGAGTCCAAAAGGGCTTACAGCATGCGCCCTTCTAGTGGTCCTGCGAAGTTTCATATGAATGCGGGACCAACATTTCTTCTGTTTCGGGCCATGCTTGAGTAGGTTATACGCTGGTGGCATTGACGCCACCTGCACGTGGACTGTGCAAGACCTTGCCATTAGCCCAATGTCTGCATCCAGGCCATGGTACAGAACAAAGCACGCGCCTGCACCTTCATTGCAGCTATTCCCTGGTGCGTCTCATGGAGGAACTCACGCATCAACTTGCACGCTTCTTTAGGAATGACAGCGCGATGCCCCCAGTAGACCAGCACGTGACCCTGAGTTAGCTCATTCTTCAGCACGAAGTATGGCTGTAGGTGGCTGTGCTCTTTGCCCAGTCGCCGTGGCCAGCCTTCGCGTATCGAAGATTCAACTTGCTGTTGCGCTGGATCACATGACGTCAGCTGAGCCAAGTGTTGCAACAGGCACCACACTTTCCTCGAAGTGCTCCGTAAAAATAACGTATTCCTGAGCGTCATCTAAGGTTCGCTGTTGATCCTCCTCTGCTGGCTTACCGGGGCTTGTGGCCAGTCACCAGTGTTATTTGCTGGTCGAGGAGGTATTGAAGGAACTCTGTCACACAGAAGACAAGCGCGAGAGCTTCTGTTTCCAGTTGGGAGTAGCTACGCTCGACCGATGACAGAGTGCGAGAGCGGAACCCAGTGGGGCGGCCCACTCAGTCTATTCGGTGTGACAAGACGGCTCCAACCCCCGGTAAACTTGGATGATAATGGACCAGGAAGTCGGCCTTGCGTAGGACATCCTTAGGCTTCCCAAACGCCCTCTCATGAGCAAGCAACCACTTCCAGATGACGTCTTTCTTGAAGACCTCGTACAGCGGAGCCAGCACCGTTGCAGTTTTTGGTAGGAAACAGCCATCATGCATGGGTAGCCCGAAGAACGATTTGCTCTCAGTTACCGATGTACGAGCTGGAACCTTTAGTACCGCCGCGATGTTTTCTTACTTAGAATGCAACCCCGTGGCATCGATCGTATGTCCCAGATAGTCTACCGTTTCTTGGCGGAATTTGCACTTTTCTGGGTTTAGTACAGGCCTTTGTGTGTATTATCTACAGTTCACACCTTCGACTCATCGTCGAGGAGCAGCTGGTTGTAAGCGTCCTTTAGGCCAATTGTACTGAAGTCACCTCACCTCGTCCTAACTTGGCGAAGAAGTATGTCAGCTGGGGTGGAGCTGTCAACCCGCTCCAACAATTTTATAAATTCTGTCCTTAAAAAGTTCGGTCTCTCAAATAGCTTTGATTATGACCGCCTATGCCTAAGCACCTCATTGTCATACGAAGAACAGCTCCACGCTCATCTAATGCGGCATCCTCCATTCACAAGGGACAGTCAGTCTCCCGGCCTGTCCTCGACTATCCGCATAAAAGCAGAAAGCAAAATGCCTCAGTCTGAAGCATTTTGCTTCGACTTGTGCTCCACCGGTTCGCTGGCCCTTTTCTTCATAGTTCACCGCATAAAAGTATGCACGTCAAAGAGGAGAGCGGGCCTGTGCTCCTTACTTTTGTCTGTCTCCAACGGAACTTCGGAGAAAGAGACGAGGCGTAAAATGATTGGCATATTAAGCTCGCCGAAGGCGCGTCCATTCATGCACCCCTTGCTTTGAGTCTTCTCGAAGCTTCCGAAGCGATGGCGAGCAATGGAGAAGCTTCAGAGGGCGATGGGTAGTTATGGTGACAAGATTAAATAAGCGTTTTTCATTTACACAGGAGAGTGCATATGCTTGGAAAGCAGGGTGGATATTTGGCGTTCTTTAAAACTCTTCCCTTGTTCAGTGATCTCGTTTAAGCCATGAGATTAGGTAGTTTAATGAATGGAGGGCGTCGTTTAAAACAATGCTGCTTATTCGGGGTGGAAGGGTCATATTTGTTGCATGTTTTCTTGTTGTTCTTTGAGATTAGGCGTACGTTATTATAGCGCGCGAACTAAAGCCCGATGAGCGCCCTCCGTAACACGAAGGGAGCATCTTCGGGACACTGAATAAGTATCGTTTGTGGCCTGGACTATTATCGAGAGGCTTCGATGCTGCCTGTGTTGGTGTAGAGTCGGCCCTCTCTTCTTCATACAAATTGCTTAATATCGAGATCTTACGAAATGGGTGAAACACCTCGTGGTGAAACAATAGCCACAACAACGGTCAACCCTCTTCCCATTTTAGTCTCTAAACAGACGAAACAACGAACGAATTGGATTTTAATGCGAGTGGTGTCATTAGAAAGGAGAAAATCGCTTTGTGAATTTTGATCACAAGAGAATAAAAATATTCCTGAATTCGTCGTCCTCTTTCTAATGAGAGCGTTCCCAATCCAATCTGTCCACTGGTCATGGGAAGGAGCCGTCTGCTAGTTTTTTGTTTTCCTTTTGAAATAGAAGTATGACAGCTCCACACTACTTCCTGGCCATTTCTGTTCATACACAGCAAAGCAGTAAGAGCATGAAAAAGTCGAGGAACATTTCCGGCGGCCGATTATTCTTCTAGTCACGACAAAGTGCGACCTGCAGGAGCTGACATGCCAGGCGTGCACCGCCTCCAGTAATGTTTTATATCATGCCAGGGTATATTAGGCGGATGCTTCTACGTCCCCGTGATGGGTCACGCGAGGGTGGTTCAGGACGTTCCCGTGTACTACATCTTCCGTCCGCGGTCATTCCAACTACAAAAAGAAAATTACTCGACGCTGTTCATGCCGTTCAGCCTTTTCATCTTGAACGTGATGGCCCTGGCGATCGGGCGCGTACGTGTCATTTGACCTCTCCTGTGGCTACATCGGCAACTACGTAGTTGGAATATAACATACATGAAGATTAGGCTCCGTATGCGAAAAAGTGTCCAAGTCATAATATTTGTATGTATTGTTACATTTTTCGTTGCTTTGTGGTTATCCTTTTGATGTCAGCGTCGACGCGAAGAATAAGTAACCGCGGTATTCAACAGCCAATCCAATCCAGCCATTAGTGAGAATTGAAATTTAATTATTATCGTCATGTGACCTCCTTGTGTTTCGATCTATGACCTTAATCCAGGAAAAAAAAAACGCAAACAGGGATTTTTTCTCCTCCTTCTTTAACCTTTCAATTTTCCCCCTCAACAGAGTAAAGTAACGAGTGAGTATCTGGACCCCGCTTCGTTTAACGGACTGGAACCATCAACCACATTAATGCACAATCCCAAAATCTTAAAATCAAAAAGATGAATACAGAAGCACGTAACACTTTCTGATTTAGCTAACTCGTCTATGACGTCAACGTACCCGTTTAATTGTAAGAATGAACAAACACCAACTGTAGGAAGAACCTCTACCGCAAGCTACCCGAACCTCTACCCAAACTACCTCTGTTCGCGTGAACTCGCGCGTACCGAGTCAGTAAGGATATACCAAAGACTGTATGTACCCTATGAATTCATCCAAGGACGCAAGTACAAAGTATGATGATCCTAATAAAATTCCTCCCACTTTGCTTCTATTTCGTATTTTCATTCAGCAACATATATACAAGCATATATTATACCATTAAACAGTTATCTCTGGAAATTATTTCAGATTAGACTTGGATTGTGTGTGCAAGTGACTCATTCCCTCCCCCTGTCCGGACCTTCCTCTGCGTACGCGAAACTGTCATAACGAAAAGCAGAAGAGCTTAAGACTTAAGCTGTCCTATGAACATGCACAACCTTCGTTCTGTTAGGAAGTCGGTCGCGGAATAGTCATTAGACAACTTAGTGACAGTTGCACGATAATGGCGTTCCATGAGACACGAGTCAGGTAACGTCGTTAGCGCTAATTACGTTTTCAGCGAACAAAACAAACGTGCTCCAGTGTAAGACAAACTACAGCCGAATGTTATCGTTAACTCAATTCACCACAAAGGGCAGAGAGGAGAGCTTTAAGTTTTCGGGCTTGCCGCAACATGCCATCCCGTCCCAGGTACAGTGAACGGAGGATCAGAGTGGGTTGTGACATCCTTTGTCGTTATTTTCTGTTTACAGTGATATCTTGCAGAGGAGACTAATAGTGCTTACCTCGTTTGATCCTTTATGCATTGGCAGCATTCAAAATTTTAGTCTGGTCCCACTCCTCTCCCTCTTTTATTTTGTATTATTTTCGTAGTTTGCGCAAAATTAATAAATATCGTTTCGACGTCCAAGAACAACAGTTCTGAAAATGGGGTGGGATATTTTGCCATGAGGCGACGACAACAGATGTGCAACTGCTCTATATATACTGCTGTTTACTGCGCTCAGCAAGGCTTTAAATCAGAGGTATTAAATGCTCGCGTTGCTGAGTACAGATTAAATGACGATTTGAATGTTTTCTGTCGGATTTACGAAACAATTGTTTCACTACAACTTATAGATTTTATCAATTATCTAATAATATTCAATGATGTGAAGCTAACGGTGAAATCCTCTGCTTTTTTCGGGGCACACAAACGCACACTGAAACAGCCAAGTGTATTCTACTGATCGCTTCAGTACGTTCAGCACTAGAGTAGTGCAACGTCAGTGCAACCTTTACTTCCTACCTTCGTATTATCCCATCGAACTAAACGGCTCAGTCCTTCTGTCCGAAGCCCTCGGTTGGACAGTGACACCTTACGCAGTGATAGCGGCCGCATTGCTTGTTGCTGAATATATATTGAAGCTTTCAACGTATCTTCGTATGTGCGTTCGTGTCATAGAAGTACGTTTGATGATGGCTTAAAGGGACGGTCTTGTAACCGACGACGCGCAATACGAGCAAGCGTATAGCAAATGCTAATTTCGTCTGGGCCAACATAAACTAGCGTACGTAAATAAATATTTCGAAGGAGTGTTCTAGTCAAGCAATATATAGCGACAAGACACTTCAGGGTTCGCGCACGAAAGTCCCGAAATATGTGCCATCACGGAAATATCTCAAGAAGCAGCACTTTGCGTCCTTATTTGCATTACAGCGCTTGGCTAAAGGTTTCGTCTTCCGGATTGTACCAGAGAGCAATAAATTTATTCGTGAGTTGCTAAACGATGGCCTGGACGAGTATCTTCGCAGCCATCATTCATAATTTACCACGAAGGGTTGTCTCGGTCCTGAATTCTTAATGCTGGACTTAGTTACTCCCCGGCGCCGGTATAGAGCATTCTGGAGGGAAGCGTCTAACGATAGGTCTGCTGCCGATTTATCCGCTACGGCCGGTTTTCATACCAGCGAGAAAGTAGAGCTGGTTGTACTTCCGTCCTCATATTCGCTCCCGAAGCCTACCTGCAGTCCTTCTGACCCTTTCTGAGCAATGCGACGACAAAGCAAAAGTTACAAAAGGGGCATCATCCTGGTACTGCGATCACCTAATGATGAGAGACAGTTCTGAAAGAGGCATAGTACACCGGCGTGAGAGGGTTTCTGGACGGTATCAGCAAACGCTGTCCAAACGAGTCGCGAAGGAATAGGCTCTGGGAAACTTCTTTGGGGCCTCGGTCATTACATGCGATTAATTTCCCGTGGACGGCTTTGATCTTTATCGGAATGGCACTGGCAGCAGGGAGGACTGTGAAGGTTCCCAAAGCCGGCAGTAACACTCCACACTGATTATAGCTATAAACCAGCACGGTTGCCATAGTTAGGTGCTGTTGGCTAATTCCGAGTTTCTTTCTCCAACTATACCTTCCCATTATACGGCGTCCGGCCCGATTCCAACGCCACTGCGACGTTAAGCTGTTGCTGCATGTCCGGCAGATGTTGAACAACGCAATATCAAGACCTCCGTTCTCCTAACCCTCGAATACTTTTGTCCATTCGCCCATAACGATTAGACATGCTGGCGACTACCTTGTGGCGCGTTTAACTCATGGCTTACGATCTCCACAACTGTCATTTTTGCAGCACGCTTCAGTGCCTGCATTTCTTAGTGAGAGGACGTTTATAAAATATTTTATGTTTCTGTTAACTCATAGTAGTACTATACTGTGCTCTCGTTAATTTAGGGCCCTATGAGAACCTCAGTCACCTGATATGCCGGGCAGCTTTCTCTTACAACAACTACCAGACTTTTTCGTACGGCTTGGTGGTCTTCAGAACGAGGCCAAAAGAAGCGATCGAGCTTATGAACAGAACTCTGGCGAGAACATGAATATTGCATGCGCGCATTTTAAAGTGAAGACTATCTGAAACGCTGCACGCTCGTTCTTCACAATAAAAGCACCAGTCATGTTCCTTGAGAAAATAAATAAAGACTAAAAACAAGATTCTTTTCAGTGCGTCTCTCGCAGAATTTCTTTCGAGCGTGTTGACGTTCTTCAGACGCTTTTGCAACGTATTGGCAGCGCAATGTTAAGTCAGTAGTCTGGGCGGGTACATGAAAGAATATTGCACGGTTCAACCCTTCGTTGCATGATCTGCAACCCAGGGTCACACGGTTCTGCCTCTTCATTGTAAAAATATTAGTGCGTCCGCAGAAATGTGACGAAGGAAAATGGGCCCGAAGCCATCGTTTTCCAATTCACAGCTTTCCAAGCCAGGCTCTGAGTATGTTCTTGATATCGAAGCCATCCAAGTTGCTTCAAGGGATTGCATGCCTGCTGTGAAAAGTTCTTAGCTCTGCACGTCTGCTGTGTCCCCTTCGTGAAACATATCTATACTGAGAGGAAGAGAGGTGGCAGAAAAAGAGAAAAATATAGTTTATTTACATATTAGACAAATATTTAATGGCGTTTTGGCTATTGCACTGTCTTCTTCATGAGCTAAATCGTTGCACGCGGCCTAAATAACTTCTGCGGTGGACGTCAGAATCGGTACAGTCGATAGACGTTGTCGTTCATTTCACTTACGTCACCTGTGTTATAGGTATAGGTATATCAGCATTCACGTGCCAGTTGCGAAGTCGGCTGTGTGTCTGGGCGCACTTCTTCACACTTCCTCGTAGTGTAGAGCAGAACCAGTGCATGTTATCACGAGCTAGCTAAACGTCGAGTCTGGGATACTTAATGGAATGTCTGCGTCACTGTTAATAGGTTTCTTCTTAACACCCCGCATTTTATGAATGTGTTGGAACACGTTTTCATGTGGATCCCGTTACAATAGTAACATCGGAATTGTCAACTTATCTCGTTTCAGAGTCACTTTTGCTGGAAATCAGAGGCGTGGCAAATCACAGCAGCTCGTCACAGTCACCCACCACATCTGACAGCAGGCAAGAGCGGCTCCCTCAAACAACGCCACCGTCCGCTGCTGAATCGAGCAGTCACCAGCTGTTAAGTCTTACCGTCCTGCCTTCAACCATGTCGAAACATGTTCCAGATTCAAGTGTTTCGAAGCCTGGTGACAGCAGCTCGTTATCAGCAGCAGCCCAAACGTCAGATCCATCTAGTCGTAGTACTGAGCCTAGTATTTCACCATTTACTGTTGTGGCGAGCCCAAATATCAAAAATACTGCGGAAGCAGTGGTCCGCAGCACAGCTTCTAGCACAGAGACGCAAAGACCCCCCACTGCTACAAGTGTACCCTTTGCGAAACAGTCTACCGTCCAAACTTTGTCCGAAAGCACTCTTATCAACGATTCGACGAAGACCCCGGAGGATCAAAACTCCGCGGCACCAGACAGGCAAGAGAAGGACGTTTCGATCCCTTATCTTCCGTCAACAGCATTTCTGCCAGTGTCTGCTATAGAAACGGCGCCATTAAATGAATATAGTAACATATCAGAAGACGCGAAATCTTACGAGCCTCACAACGTCTCGGATCCAT
This sequence comes from Ornithodoros moubata, assembly GCA_029532675.1. NCBI lineage: Eukaryota > Metazoa > Arthropoda > Arachnida > Ixodida > Argasidae > Ornithodoros > Ornithodoros moubata. Next base: position 10,382 of record JARGYV010082772.1, read on the forward strand.
TTGCGGAGCTGAGAGAAGCCAATTTTACTATCCTCTTTATTGCTAACGCTACGTCAACAGCGCCTCATTCTCTAACTTCTTTTCTGAAGCCCACGTCTATTGGCGTCCCGCAGGAAGAAACAACAGAAGCAGCAAAACAGAGTAATCTACCTACTGATATTACCCCAGCGGTTACGACTGCACAGTCCAGATCAAGCACTCAGTCTTTAAGTGCCTCTCAAAGCGCATCTTCAACTACAACTGCTCAAGCTACGAATGAACCGACGTGGGCCGTGTCCATTAAAGAGGAGTTCTCGTCTCACAACAACCATAGCACAGTAGCGCCAACCAAGCCCACTACAAGTGACACACCAGGGCTGCCGAACATCACTGACTTGGCGCCTGGCGTCAACGTATCTGGACTTCGGACTTCTACATCGGTGGAAATCAGCGTGACATATTTCGACGAGCATCCTTCCATGTCGCCGAATGACTCGAATGCAGCCAATAGTTCGCAAGCATTGCCAAACATTTCATCGATGGGCAATAGGACTCAAAACGGAGTCCCAGAGAGCGCTCGCGTCGAACATGATCCTTCGGTCTCTGAAATCGAGACTTCATCATCAACAAGCACTCAACAGTCGAGTTCCACTGCCGCACGACCGGAGATCAAGACAACTAAATTTCCTGTGATAAAACCCACGAAAGCAGTGAAAGCAGGCCTCCTCCTTCCGACAAGGAAGATAACTGCAGCACCTGCATTGACGACAAGGAAACCGATCGGGAGGGGAACCCGTGCACCATTCGGTCTTATGGGTGTTACAAGGCGAACAACCAAGGGAACGCCAGCCACTATTCGACCGATCGCGAAAATCTTTGACCGGGCACGGACGAGGCCGCACACAAAACCTACAACACTCAGACCTTTTCGTGGCCCGAGAATGCGCATCACGACAAAAAGACCCACCAGGAAGGGTTTCCCCATCGGACCTAAGCCAAATATCAGTCAAGCAGAATTCGACCTGGACGCTTATACACGCCTCGTCAAAGTAACCCGTGCCCCCAGAACGAAGCCCACTACGTGGAGGACAACGTTCTTTAACGTGACCGAGCCCACAGTTTTCAACGAAATCGAGCAGCCCGTCGTGCGTGTGGCGGGGATCCTTAAGATAACTGACGGCTGGGATTGGTCGCCTCTGCTCAGTGACAGAAATACCCATGAGTACAGATACCTCGCTTACACGACTAAGCGCCTGGTAAGTATTCATTTTGTGTACCTCCACTCTTGGTCGTGGCATTCGACTTTTTCCTGGGGAAGACATTAATTGCGGGGAGAATATTACATTGTAACATCCAGGTACATCATCGTCGCCACCTGCCGGACGTCAGCACCCTCTGCACAGTTAATCTACGTATCGGCTTGAAACTAGATACGAAATGGAGGGATTGTCCTAACGTTGCATTGCTTGCAACATTACATACTAAAGTGACACTCTTATTTCTGGTCCTTATAGATCGAGGCTGTGTTCAGGAAAACGTCAGTGAGCAAGCTCCTGTACGGAGTCCAAATCGACGGTTTCAGGTGAGGGTCTTCAGAAATAAGATATAATTACCTTTGCTAGCCGCGTATAGAAAGACCAGGCAAAACTGGCAAACTTTGTTGCGTTCAGTTTATGTGTCATTTGTGTCCGATTTTAAGATATAAAGAGAGAGAGAGAGAAAGAAGAAAAACATAACACGGTTCTCGCAATTTCAATGAAAGAAATATTAACGAAAATAAGCTATGATTGTGCGGGTCGAAACAAATACTTTCCGTTCAATTTCAGTTCGGGTAAGAACATCTTCCTGAGGTCCTTCAACTTTCGTGATTACTATTTTATGTATGTGTTGGTGTGAAAGGCGCATCTGTGTCACGCACAGGTATGGTCAAACACAGAACACGTTAAACTGATGAGTCGGGACATATTCAAGTTGTCCCGACTCATCAGTTTAACATGTTCTGTCGTAGCTGGTCCCTGACTCCGGATTGTTGTGGTTTGTCGCTTAATGTGCACTCCTGGAGTAGGAGCTAAACTTGAGCTGCTTGCAGTTCGTATACAGTTTGGGGCCGACATATGCGGCTCATAGAGAAGCTGTACACTGTATAAACACTATACTACGAAAATGGTGAAATATTAATAAAAATATTTTTTGGCAGAAAATCGCAGAAATGTGGGAAACGCGACTTTCCTTGCAACTTGCACCATTATTACAGAAAAAAACTATTGATCTCTCTATTCCCTGCTACTAATATAATGATGTTACAACCTACTGGTGTTGCTGTTACGGTTTCATGTACTTCTCACGTTTGTCTCCTTGCCTGCCCTTCCCTTATCGTCACATGCACCGGTGCATTGATGCAAACGGCATCCATCCCATCACGACTTTTTTACTGCTCTAACTCTTGACTCCTAATTTTTCAATTCGCCCTGGACTTTTATAGCACGTACAGGTTACTGCACTTTTATTTCACGCCCGCTCCTTTTCTCTGGACCAATGAACTGTCCTCATGGAGGCCTTTCCCAGCGGAAATGGTCTCTCCCTGAGCACCAATAAAACCGCCCTCCCGCGTATGGTCTAATTTGATGTCCCATAGGCATTAAATTTTCTTCCACGTGGGGAAGAATGTCTGCTTAGCTCCCTGGCGGAAGGCGCCGTTCATCGCCTGTTTTATGGTGTGTGACGGCAAAAAATGGAGAATATAAAATTTGATATGCCAGCGTCGTTCTTATCGATAGGAAGCTGGAGATGTATTCATCATGCATATATAGAAGAAATGTTATGTTCTTTTGTTTATTTTTTAATGCAAAACTGCACAGTGTTAGTGGTTTGACTTCGCTCTTCCTTTTTTAATCACTGTGCGTGAAAGGCAATAATGACCCTGTACGTCAGAAGGCGAAGGCCTCAGGGCCCATGCGTTTACGCAATATTACGTTGCGTGCGAGTAAAATAATATTTAGTATTGGTGCGTTAAGTTAGGAAGTGGAGTTTTCTGAATTCCTGCGGCTGCCACTCGGCTCCATTAAATTCATTGAATTTACACGCATCTGGGTTCGCTGTTTCTCTTTATCTGCGAGCGTTTAAAAAGGCTAGAAAAAGTCATCAGGCGTTCCTCTGATATATACTGCTGCTGCCTATATTTGCGATGCCGGCATTATCTTTAACAACGCACCGTTAGGTGCACTTTCCGGTAGCTCGCGCTATATTCGAGTGCTTTTCGGTGCAGTTGGGAAGCTCATAAACAATTTGATGGCTTTCCAGTACATTTTCAAACTCTTCATTTTCACTTAACGAGGTATATTGATGTGATCGCTCCTCATATATGGAAGTGATTGTGAAAAACGTGGTAATAGCCGTGATATCAAGAGGTCCGTACAAGCACAATGTCCTTAGTGGAGCAAGAGAACAGTTAATAGTTCGCTCGATGCGGCTGCAGCGAACTAGATAGGCAGGCAGACAAGACAGACAACCTAAAGTGCCTGCTGCTGAAGAAAGACTGCAGGGAAAACATATAAAGAACAAGTTGTTCAGGTATCCTAAGATCAGTGTCCTGCTCATTTCATCAGTGTATATTGACAACAACGGTACTATATATCCTCCGCTTTCCTTGCTTGCGTTTTGATCAGATCCAAGCAGGGACATTCGCTGAATGACTGAGTCTAACGAAACACCATCCAGCAACACCGCATACTCCGTCACATATTAATGCCTAACCGAGCATCCCCATCAATTGCGAGATCTATAACAGCTAAGGACCTTGTTATATGACAGCCATTCACGGTGCATCAGTAATGACGACAGCAGCCCGCAACTGCCATTGCAACATGATACAGGCCTGTTTTAATATGGCGCATCAATGGAAGCAATTGGGTGTCTCGTTTTCCTTTTAGCCCTTTCCTATTCAGTATTCGATATACCTAAGGAAACCTTCTGTGACCTCAGCAGGTCATATTTTCGCCGCACAAGTGATGCTCGGGAATAAATATTTATTTATTTCCTATTTTACTTTGAGATACTTTATAATTGTGTACCAATACTTGCATGATTACAAAGCAACCCAAAATCAGGCAGTTAAACTTTGACACTATTCCATGACAGTGCTTCGCATAGTATATCCCACTAATAGTTGTACGCTCGTAGAAGGGAATAGCGAGGTTAGGCCCTCTTCTTCAGCGCAAGGCCCCTTCATCTCCTGCACGACATAAACAGGGAGTACCTCTTTCGGACAAAGCAATGGAATTCGTTTTATACGCGAGTAAGTGTCGAGACTGAAAGGGGGTAGGTTGGAAACATTCTGCAAGCGCTCTGTTCTGTATTAATGTTTTGCTTCTTCTTATTGTCACAGTTAAGAGAGCACAGATTCCTCTGAACGTCGTCGAGAACGAAACGTTCACGACGCCACAAGGGTCGGCCGTTAAAGGCACAAAGCCACACAAAGGCACCCCGCCATCACTGCACCACCGAACTCCTTCAGGAATGAGATATGCTACGAGTTGTAACTTGCTACATTAGCGCAGCGCTATACATAAAACAAGACAGCATGCAAGCGCTACTCCTTTGCATATCTTCCTTCCTTCCCTTTTGCTTCTTTTCATCTCTTGTTCTTCGAAATACCTTCGCTACTTTGCAATACATTAGATTGCATATTCTACGTGCACTTTTTTTTCTTTTTTTTTTTACATCTGTGTTAAGCGTCTTGGAGTAGCCGGTTTCTCACTGGGAAATCCAACCTTTCCATTTTTTTTCTTTATTTCAACTTCAACTTCAACTTCTACGTGCACCTATCATGTTAAGACTCCATGGAATCTCTGCAGAGATGAAATAAAATGAAAATAATAATAATAATATTTAAGGTTCATTATGTGTTTAGGTCTATCTATTTCATAAAGATGTTGTTTACGCTGCATGGTTACCCACACGGCACAAAGTAGAACGTCACTACTAAGGCCCCTACTTGTAATATCGAACAGCACTTCTTTTCTCTTCGATGTATTTACAACAAATTACAGAACAACCATGTAACTTTCAGCTTTCACGGGTGGAAATTTGCAAGTTCTTAACAGAATCTAGAAAATATTTTTACTTCTCTTGCTTACGAAACGTACGTATGTAAAGCAAATTTCCTAAACTGAATTTTTCTGTCTTTGATCAAAAGCCCTGGAAGTGTCATCGTGGACTATTTCCTGCTGCTGTACCACCAGGAAAACCAGGTTGTCAATGCAGCTTATCTCACTCAAGCCTTCAATTCCCATCTGGGTCCTAACATGACGCTGGGTGACTTCACGCTCGACCCGGAGTACACGCAGCTTGAAGGTATGCTTGTTCGTTTCTTATACAATGCAAGACATGACAATGCCGTAGTTATTACGATAGTGGGCCCTGTAGAGCTTTCCAACTCGTTCGGCACGCCCAGCGACATGAAACTGTTCGAAATCCGCGTTTCGCGTCAGGTATAATTCATATAGCTACTATTGCTATACGAATTATACCTACTTTTATGAAAGGCTCGCATGTCCTGATTGGATGACCAGAGCGTGAGTAGCGGAACTTACGCTTAGAAATGCCAGTCCAACTCCTGTGTCGGCACCTGTGCTCTGCGTCTCATAATTAAGTGGGTGCTCCTTCCTCGTAGAGCGCTCTGAGCTTCGTACTCGTGGAACGGCAATTAAACGCGCCTCAACGCGCCGAAGCGTTTGTGGGACTCCCTCTGCTTTCACGACTTTCGCGCTCGCTTTTTTTTTTATATAACACGCCTTTTTCCGCAACTGAAAATGGCTCGAAGCGGGATAGGACGACGACGACTAAATTATGATGATGATGATAGTGGGGACGCTGGATAGGGTTTTTAAAAGCCACTGGGGGATTGTGTAGGAATGGCACTTGCAAACAGTATGTGTGTGCATATATAGATTGCATAAATGTATCCAATGTCTAATCACTCGTTGCTTGCTCCTTTGGCTGATTACATTTTCATGTTATGTGCGTACCCAGTCTACCCCTGCTATACTGCATAGAGTCCAGGTTGTGGGCTTTGATCTATAGCAAACAGGCCGGAGCAACATGAATGATGTTTCTTGTGTGTGAATTGTCTTAATATGTCCTCACGTACCTCAAGCATCATATAAGTGCCGCTAGTGCCTCTATGTACAGGAAATGCAACATAATGTTGTCGTCATGGGCCAATCTTCATCGCTACGTAATTTGATATACAGTACTGATGCGTTGACGCAAAATTCTCGCGATATTTCTTCCTGGGGCTCCTGTGCCTGATAAAATGTGAACGTTATAGTGTCGTCCATTGATAGCGACGTCCTGGCATGGATCTGAACGTTGGTTTACATAAACGAACTGGAAACGTGGACAGCAAATGGTAAGTATGAGATAGAGCAGGGTCTCAAGGTATGCAAAGGGACTGAAGTGTGCACCAAGAGCTACAGGAAGCTTGAAGCAATTGCGTATCATGGTTACAGACCGCCAAGATGTATTTAAAGATCTTCGCCCTGTTTGTCGCCCAATCACCCTGTCGAACGATTTGCGTGTTCATTGAAATTGAGTGAACGGCAGTCGTCAATTTTACGTGAATTGAAGGGAAGCAATGTTTCAATAAATTTCAATAAAAATTTCGATAACAAAATTTCAAATAAATGCTGCCACCCTCTTCCTAGAAAACTCGTACTGCAGTGCGAGGTGTCTGTCACCTTCGTGGAATTCGCAAAACGAATGCATTATCTCTAAGCACCGGTCTCTAAATGCATTCAGGGCAAGGATTATTGGTGCCGCGTATTCGATTTCAGGCAGCTTGTTAATAATAGGGAGGGCCTCAAGCAGGAATTCAATTTGACATCTATTGCATTCCATAGCATGTCATGAAGCCGCGAAGTGAAGGCACCACCTATATTCGTTTTTACAAATGGCGTCGTGTGATGCCCGTATCAGCGAGAATGGCTCCGCATTTTTCTTATTTTTTCTTGTTCTCTTTTTCTTAAAGTCCTTCTTTTTGTTAGTAGTATTAGCAGCGTCACAAAAAAAGAAAAAAAGATATGTACAGTGTCGACTGGCTTTGTTTCGATTGTTTTTCTTCCGCGGTGGCCTTCTCAGTGAATCCTACTTTTCCGTGGAGTGAGTGTCATGTGCGATTCATGCATCATATAGTGAAACACGAACGTTCTTTTTTGTTACCGTGAACAGTGGTGGGCATCCAAAAGCCGAAACCTCTACGTTCCGCAGCTGAGCCTCCAATACCTCAGTGGGCGATTGCTGTCATCGTCATAGCCACGGCGTCGCTCATCTTCATCATCCTTTTCGGAGCCGTCACAGTAAGTTCACCTTCCATAAAATCCATGAAAAAATTTCCACCAACGAAAGAGTACGTTTGTAGAATGGGAGGCGCATATAAGCGAGGAACCTGTACCAAGCTCTTTTGTCAAATTGCGCTTCTGTAAATGCCGTGATATAATCGATCTTACGTCACCAGCTGAGTAACAGCGTGCCACTAACGAAACGGGCAAGACGACTTGATGATCAACAGGCGAACGGGTTCAATACACCGGCTTGAACTGTCATGGCTTGATTCTTGGTCTGATATCTTTGTGTAGCCTCGGGCACAGTGGCGGCGATAAGGAAGCGGCTCCTCCCCCTTTGCGTTAGCTTAAAAGCGGGCGTGCAGCTGCTATCGGGACAGTGTGTGTGCTTGCACGCCATGGTGGAAATGTTCCGAAGTAATTCCCTTCTATACTCGGCACCTCCCTCCTAGTAAGATACAACATGAACTTGCAACGGTTCCCTCCGCAATAGTCGTAACGTTGTCCGTATCGACATCACCAGCACCAGGATCTCAGTTCACGGGTTCATGGGGCCTGTTATCATCGGTCATGACAGATAGCGATAATGACTTGCACACTGATGATGACGGGCCTAACATAAATGGGCGCAAGCCGCGTACGCAGATGGAAAAGTGAGACTGTTTCCATGAGGTAAGCAGTGATGATTTTGCGTGGATTCCTTTTCCACTATTGTTATTCAAATGATACAGAACCTCCGTTGCAGCCCGCTTGCATATAATGCTGATACCTATTGCGGCCGGGAAGTCGACTTGCGCCCTGCATGGGTTATAGTAAGTTGAGTGATCGCGTAGTTTCGTAATGATCATGTGAAAGCGCACGAAGCGGAAAGATAGACACTCAAACCGTCAGCTTAAATGACAATCGCTCATATAGATCTAGGGCTGCCTTATGTCACGCTCAAATATCGTGATCAATGTTGGCAGTCAACTCTCGCGTGAATCTTTTCGCTTGAAATGGATCATGTTAAATTCCACGTTTCGGCATGGCTGATCCCTCTCGTGGGAGTCGTCTTTGACTACACAATCCTTTCGCTGGCGCATCCCTTTGTCCCTGAAGAATCCGTTCTTTGTGCACTACGCCCTACCCGGACGGGAGGTCGTAATCCCGAAGCTAGTCTTCCATTTCCGCCGTTTGTCCGGAAATGTGGGCGCTTTAAGCCCACCTTCCGCCGCCTTGCGGGGAATCGTTCCAAGCTCCTCGGGCCGTAGGGTGATGAGATCCGGCCCTTCAGGTTGCGCGATGAATTAATGATGGAACTATGGTCCTGTGCTTCCTATGAGCGAGATGCGAGAAATGAGAATAGATTGGTTTTCAGCGGCTCTCCTGCTTTCGTTTCGATTGTGAAAGAGAAAAATAGCGGAGGCAAGGCATATCCCGTCTTCCTTTCACGCTATGATCCCATGTTGTCTCACGGGCGAGCAAGAAGGCAGCCCGACGGGGAGGTGCCGCTTCCTTCTCAAATGGCCGCATCTTTCCCAAGCAAGCTCGTCTGTATTATAACCATAAAATGCCGTGAATTACGCAATTAACATATGCAAAATAGCTCTTGCTGCACTACATATTTCGAAGCACATGCGAATTGAGTGCGAGGATCAGAAAAGTTTCGATGGTATAATGGCATGTTGACATATGTTGCTAATGGTTGCCATGAACGAGAAACAACATGCATCCCGTGAGCAGTTTGAAAGGTACAACAGACAAGACGGGCTATGCAAACGCCATGGAAAGGCCCGTTCTCGGGTTTGGAGCTTCGTGCCGCACAAATACAGCCCGAAGCTTCTTAACATAGCAACTGCAGGGGATTCCTTCTATAGGGTGACGATCTATAAGCATACCGCTGAATACACTACATTTTAGTCTGCGAAGGCGGTTCACTGTTGCCCGATTAGGCAGAGATTAAGCAGCACAAAACTAAATTATGACTGAAGACGGGAAAACCCCAATGCAAGCACAAATAGCTCAAATGACAGTGCTCCGAGATCTAATATTGCTTACACTCCTTAGATGTCGTCATGCGCCCTGCATGGTTCTCTATTCACTGCATGTCGTTAGGTAGCCATGCAATACAAGTATTTCCACCTGGGAAGATGGATGTAAGCAACCGTTGACAGCATACAGCCACTCAGTATCTTTTGCAATCTGTTTTCCATGAGATTTTGTACAATGTCAGTTGTAACTTAGTTTTGAGGTGCGGCACTTACTCTGCCAAGTAATGCAATACAATACAGGAATGCAGGCACTTGGAAGTTGAGTGGGTAACTGCCTCTGTTTATTTTCTTTGCTCTCCCTCTTTCTGCTCTGATCCCTTTTCTTGCAACCCATTTCTTACATGCTGTACCAGGAATCGTACGAAAACTAAGGAGAACTAAGCTGTGAGCCTAACCGAAGCGATAGCTGGATAATGAGATTCGCTGACTACGTACTATAGGAAGGAAGGAAGGAATGCGAGAGTTCCCCGCTATTGTCGCTGTCCAAAGTCATTGTGCTTTAGCGTCTAGCTCAATCAACAAATGCAGGATTTCTTCCTTTAGCACGAGATGTGCAGCACAGCAGGCGAAAGTATGACAAAAAGAGAACGTTCTATGCGCTGAATACGCAGCGGTAATGCGCTACCTTTCAGTAAAAAAGGGAAAAAACATATTGTCAGATGATTTTTAAGGAAATAACCGAATTTGACGTCATTAGCGTAGCTTTCTGGCAAAGCCTCTGTAACCTCTGGAACACTGCTGCTCCAACCGCGCTCATCTGCTCATGAGAAAGCTCATGCGGAGACTGGGACGACGTCATCGCTCATCTCAAAACCGAAACCGAAGCGATCTAACGCGTGCTTCCTAAGAATCGTGCAGGCATCTAGTAATCACTGACTGCGTTTATGTTTCGCACTGCCTCACAGCATTTTTCGTGCAACTAAGAGACGTACACGTGATCTCTATTCATGTCTGTGCACATTTTGTGAGAAAATGGCTGTTGAATTGTTTATCGCTTCCCCCCAGATCTACGGTCGCCGATCAGAGCGGCGCAGATATACGAACCGCCTACAGGAAGATGACCTCGAGAAAGTAAGCACGCCAACGAAAGATTGGGAAGGAAAGATGGCCGCTTCATACGAAAATTTCGCGGCTGATGGTATCTACGACCTTGACATGACGAAGGACTCTATGAACGACAGCTACAAGGTAACTGCAGTTGTCACTTTACGCGCGACAAATTTTCTATAAGAGTTCTTGCTGTTCTTACCGAAAAAAGTTTTCTTTCATGCAGCCGTGATAAGGGTAGGTATGCACTCACGCAGATACGAAGCGTTTCTTTGTCTCATCAAAACTGAAACGTTCATTCTCCTCTGATCTAGCCATCAAAAGATCGCCACATCCACAACACGGAGAACACGTGGAGGGAGAAGTATGGAGTCCTGACAAATAAGCAACCACGGCACGCACGTGATACCACCTTCTAGAAATGCACCGCCATATACGGGCTACGAAAGATCAGCACTGTCAAACTGTTTGCAGTATGTGTAGGGCTCGTTCCCGAGTTGCATCTACACAGATCACTCGAGCAGACATAGTTGCTCCTATACCTTTGGAAGGACGGAAGCTCATTATTCCCTGCAAGAAATGCTTGCCGGAAGCTCTTGGTGACGTGCGCGTTAGAGAAAATACACCCACTAAAAAGAACGAAGGATCAATAACGTTGCGTGATTTGGTACCGAGCAAAGTGCTGGCGTTTCCTGGCATGGCTACCGAGTTCGTGATAGCCTGCTTCCCACAAAAAGTGTAAAATAGCGTATATTATTACAAGTGGCGCACTCTCTCTCAACAAGGGTTAAATATAACGGACACTGAAGACGATACAAAATATCGTTCCCAGGTGCCTAGTACGTGCACCTCAACTCAAGCACGAGTTCGTACTGTAAAGGATGCTCCTTACAAAAGAAACACTTCTCCTCCGTCCCTGAAAAAAAAAAAAAAAATGCTGAAACTTAAATCGCACTCTTTGACCTCGGAGTCATTCGGTTACTGTACTTCTCTCACTTGTTCCCTATAAAATTCAGTGGAAAGGCATTTCAATATAACTGGACTGAACCTTAGCTTGCTCTTTCTTTTTCATTCAGATATTTTTTTATTTATAAATTGTACATATTGCTGTAAAGTCTCTAAGCAGAACGATGCTGTCCTTACGTCACTTTTATCTCTGTCTCTGTCTCTCTCCTTATTCTTCTTATTTGTTTCTTCTTTATTTTTCTTTGTTCTCTTTTTCATCCTTCACCAGAATTATAGCCGGCCTGGAATGTGCTCCATTTTTTCCTTTTAAGTGCGCATAAATGTATGACTTATACTAGTCACGCTAGTCCAGACTGTCCCAGAGCACAGGGTTCGACCAAGTTAGTGTTTCACTCCTGACATGTACACGATATGCCAATATAATATAGCTTTGTATAATACAATCACGAACACCACGAGGGGAAGGCAGACGTGTAAACTCTTACCTTTGATGTCTTAGGCATTAGGCATTGAACATATTTGGTGAGACCGACATTCGACGATTCACAGCTACAGGAGGTACAGAAAGTGGCAACTTTTGACCTTGTGTTGTTATATATACATAAAATGAAGGTAATAAAAGGCGAATGGCAGAGCCTTTATTATTATTATATTTTAAGGTGCGTAGTCCTCTGTTGTGTTTCAGTTTCGTTATGTTTGTGTTTGGTCCTTGACGAACTCAACTCTGTTCAATTGTTTTGCGTTTGCATAATCGTCGAACTGTAGAGTGCTAGACAGAAATCAGAAGAACATGCTAGAACGAAGCCTGTGCTTGTTACGGACTCGCGACGTCCGGGTTGAAGCTATACGCCGTGTTGTAGAAGATAATGTCGACGTGTATGTACTCGTCATGACATGGCGCCGTGGCGCGCATTACCCATCTCGAAATGGCATATTTTTCTAACATACACCGTGGCAAAAACAGATCTTTGTGCGCAGTATGCTTCACTTACCCCTTTCTTTCTTCCTCCGCTTTTTCCTTTTTTGTGTTTATTGCGAATCGAGTACTAAAAGCATGTAGGTTTTGGTGCTGACATGCCATGTTGACGCATCTTCAGTGATTTAAAGCGCGCACCGGGGACAGAAAGTGTAATTTATCACGTGTTAGCGAAGGCTAATAGTGTTCAGTCTCCCAGCAAAATTTAACAGAATTGTACACTAGATACCGACCACCGTGGCGTCGATTATGGTTTTTATTGCCTCGAGGCGTAAAACCTGTTAATCAACGTCGAAACGCATATTCTACAACACGGCGCCACTGACGCTGTAGTCCTCCGAGAAGGAGCGTCCTGTTTCATGTCTATTGTTTCCCTATTTGGCTCTGTAGCCTCATTTTATTATGATTTTTTTGGCGTGTCTGTGTTAATGGTATATGTGAAGCAGTTTCATGACTGACCTGATGCTTGGGCAGTTGGTTCTTATATTTCATTTTCCTTTTGTGTCCCTGCCTGTGAACATATGTCGTCGCATTCACTGAACATACTTGTAGACATCTGAAGTGGACCATGCACATTTTACAAAAATTGCGCCATGCAGTATAAATGTTTCTGTGTCGCCAGTACAGCTATAGTAAGAGAGGGGGGATCTACTAGTGCGAATATAGGTTAACTGTAATCGAAAGCTATCGGAAGGTAATGCTTCGCATCTCACCAAGAGAGCTGAATTGTCACAATAACCAAGCTCTAGACGAGTCGGCAATCCCCTACTAAAAAAGCAAAACAAAAAATAATGAAAGAAGAGATTCTCCGACTTTTTCTGCGGGGTAGTCGCCCTTCAATTGCCACATGTGCATAACGGTAGCGCAATCGCGTGTGCTGGAAAAGCATATATAGCTGCGTGTCCATTACTGCATCCCTGTTTTGTGAAGGTTTTGTTCCGTCATAGCCTTAATATTTCGCGTGTATGACTCTTTCGTGATTTCTGATCTCATATCTAGTCAACCACGCCCGCAAGTAAGGCAAGAGCGGAACTTACTCAACCATGGATTTGCTCTCGAAACTTACCTTCGTACGTGCTTCCCCTCTCGCGAACGCACTGGATAACGAACGTCCTTTTATGTCTCTCCTGGTCATTGGAAACGACCTCAAGCTGAAGAGAAACAAGAACGTGACACTGGTTGGCACTCTGTCCCTACGAATCATGGAATCGCTTCCTGACTGGCATTCATACCTCACACATCGTTCCGCACTTTAGCGAACTCTCTCATTCCAAAAGCCACCACCCTTGCGTCGGTTTTCTTTTATCTATACCGGGGTAAGGGAAGAAAATGTTCGCACTTATTTGGAAGGAAGACGCGCTGCGACGTCATGCGAGATAAAACGTTAAGTGAATGACACTAGAGGCGCGACACGCGCATAGTGGCTGCTCTTTCTTGAGCGTGTGGCTCGATGTGTACGTGGTTGAGATTAACGAGATGCTTTTTGACAATAGATTGACATCTTCGCGTCGTCATAACTTTCATTCAAGGTGACCCATTGAACTCAGTCCCATCACTTAAAGTTCCGGTTCTTCAGCGCGGTATCTGCCACATGCTGACATACCGAAAGCATTACGTGGCGGGCAACGGTCATGTCGTCTATGTAGCCTCAAATGTATGACATTCATGCTACGGAGCAGTGCTTTTCCTTCAGATCATGTGGCAAGATGGCGTGGTATATACTATGGTTGAGCATATTGCTGATGTCCGTTCCTGTCACGTTTCACAAATGACTTGTCAACTAGAGTGCCTATACAAGATGCAGTGTTTCATCTTCTAGCTCTGAGATGAGCATGGTGCATTCGTATATATACACACATATATTTACACGCATCCACAATACTCAGCTGGATTACACCATACTCTCAACTTTACGCTTCACTTGCTATTCTTTTCTACGGTACTTGCTTCAGTGTTTATCTATAACCAAACTTGCAGAAATCCCTTGTTCACGCATTTCCATGGAAAACTGTACTTGTCGTTCACGCCTGTCATTTTTGGTGAGAATGTGTTTGCATAAAAATCAGCACTTTATCCTCGAGTTGTGTGCTTTTGAGGAAAAGGTCTTGGAAGGAATGCGCAATGCTTTCTGGTTTGTCCGCGCATCCAACTGGGCGGATCAGACTGATGGCATCTTCACAAGTAAGTATAAAACGAGATGCAAAGGGACTTCTAGAAAAACACAAAAAAAAAAGAACAAAACGAAAAAAAGTAGGGCGTTGTGATTTCATCGCACAAACCTTTTATAAACGGGGATAAAAATTGCCTCTTTTTCATCTGTCGCCTACGGCGTCCCAGTCGCTAAAATCAGCACCTCAGACAAGAACTTGTGGAGTGTCAAGGAATCAGGCTGACAAGAAAAATATGTGGCTGCTACAAGTTTTGTGTATAGCACTTATGGGTGGACTGGATGACGACTGTATGGACTGTATGGATTGACGTGAAAACCGGCATGAAGAATTATGAAGACGGTATAGGTACAGGTGGCAGCACGAACGCTCGCACTACAGACATCTCTGTTGCCTCATGCGTCTCAGAAAAGCCCATCCCGCTCGTTGTAGCTGAAATTTAGTTTAGGAGAGCTCGCCACCAAGAAAACGATGCTCATTAGTCAGCGTATGCAACGGCAGAAGTTCAACATATAAAAGTACGGAGCTGTACCCCAGCACCAAGAGGGAACACGAAAATAAAAACCGACAGTAACAGCGCTCCGCTAATCGACTGTCTAATCACTCATGCTCATCCTACACTACCTCATAATACACACATACAAAAATAAAACTTTCAGTCAGTGCACGCTCTATTCAAGATAAACCATTTCCTGTTCTAAGGTAAGTCACGAAGCTTCACGCTTATCAGCCATTCTTATCAGTTGAAAAGTGAAAGGTTTGATGCGGAACAATAGCGCCCAAAGCTTGGGTTTACTTATCACACCCCTAGAAACACAATGTGCTGAAAGTCGGGTGCAATAGGGGTGGAAGTCAGGTGTCTTATCTTTTTGTCGCTGCCTCTCTTACGTGCTGCAAGCTACAAAAGCAATATTGATCAACCCGTCCACCCCAAATGCACCCGACTTTCAGTACATCGTGCTGCTTGGGTTGATGCTACGTTATGACGCTGAATTCTCCTAGTCTTTCGACAAAAAAAGAAAGTGTAGTAAAATGACGTCACGACGAACGACAAGATATGCCTCGAGAGGTGGATCTGGAATGACTTAGGTGTTCTCGGTGATCTTCAGCTGGAATATTGCGATTGGGAAAGCCAGGTGCTTCGTGCGCTTCGCTGGCAAAAAGTACGAATGCCAATCAGTATCGTGTTTGCAAATCGAGCTTCCGGCATACCTCGTCAATTACCCTAGCCACATACACCGAGGGACTAGGGCAGTGTGTATTATTCGTGTAATGCGTAATTGAAGTAATTCTTTTCAGTACTTTTCTCGAAAGATCTGTAGTAGAGATCAAGGGAATGGCTTCGATCCACGAAAAGCATCAAAATCAGATACTAGTGATACTGGAAAGTGGTTGCGGCGTTGCTCGACGAACTTCTGCTTTCTCTTCTTCTGCCTCCACCTTCTTCTTCTTCTTCCTTCACCTGTCTGGCCGAACGAACTGTTTTCAACCTCTGTCTTCTTCTTCTGCATTCTCCTTTCTTAATATTAACTAACGACTTCGTTTTTCCTTTCACTCTTCTGGAGAACTGTTTAGGCACTAATGTTTTGGCAAACAGTGTACCCAGGCCTCGTCAGTAGTAGGCATTGAAGTCCAACAAGGGCAGTTTTTTTTTTTTTCCGCGCTCATAGTTTTCAAATTTACTACGCCCTTGTCTTTCCGGCACACGTCAATAGATCCCCAGGTGGTCTAAATTATCCGCAGTCCTACCCTGCGGCACGAGCAACATGACGCCCACGTAGGCAGACAGACCGCGCGTGTAAGATATACGGCATCATTATTATTACGCCCTTGTCGCGATGTCGCCCTTGTCGCGATGTCGCGATGCCCTTGTCGCAGAACTATCGTGTTGTTTTGAATAGCTTGCTTAGCGCGTCGCGTTTTATGGTACAAGGAAGCTTCGGGAATGGACCAGTGATAAACACTTTTCCTCTGAAGAATTTGCGCCCGTGCTGCGCGAAAGATGAGTCATGATTCAGTTTTATTAAACCATTGTCATAGCTTGCCATGGTTGACGCGCGAGAGGCAAGAATCGTCATGAGGGGCGTTGTGAAAACGTTTGGGGTGTCAAGTGTTTATGTATTAGCCGCGGCTGGTTAAACATATATATGTCGTATTAGGTACCGGTTCTTTGTAACATTATTTCAGTGTTACGTTGTTTTCACCATTCTCTCTATACGAAAGAGCTTGAAGGAGAGGCAACCAATATTTCTAAGACTGTCGCACTTAAACTTAGCTAAAAAGCCATTTAATAAAATGCTCCTTTATTTAGGTATTCGGAAGAATCAATTGCTATAAGATATTTATTCATTGGTTTTATCGAAGATTTTGATGTAATAATAATAATAATTGGTGGTTTACGTTGTGAGACAACTGTGACCATGAGCGACGCCACAGGGTAGGACTGCGGATAACCTAGACCACCTGGGGATCTTTTGACGTATGCCGGAAATCTCCGATACTGTTTTGATGTATGTCTGCCCCGTAACATGACCCGTCAAATGTAAGCGAATTATAAAACATGGGAAATGCCAACCTATATTACCATGTATTAAGCCTTGGAAGATGTATGAAGGAGCATAGTTATTTCATCTGTTTTTAACCAGGAAATTGATTTCTCCTGTTTGTTGTCTTATAGGCTTAGACATGCCAGTACGATTCTAATCCTCCACGCGCAATGCAGCCGGCCTGCCGGGTGCTGACAGCCGGGCGTTATGGACCGCGCTATTTGGCGTTCGCTTAAAAAATTGTGGCGTCGCACGTGATCGAAAACAAATCTTCGTATAACATAGTGACAAAAAGAAATGTAAAAATCTGGGCATGCTTATAAATTGTTTTTGTACGGCTATTTCGTCATACCGCCTTACGGGGAGTGGCGGTGACACTCCTGCGAGTGCTTAGAGAAATACAAAATTTATATCACTGTGTACAGCTGTCAATGTCGAAAAAAATGACGTCATTTTTATGATTCAGCGGCGGAGGGTTGGTTCTACAGAAGCCACAGAAGAAAATTATTTTTTCGTTTTCTCGCAAGTTTAAGCAATCCTTTTTTCTGTTTTTAATAATAGCGAGCCACCCAATGACCAAACTTTGTCCCCTTATTATTATACCCCCGACACTATTTATTTATTTATTCAAGATACCCCGCAGCGCCATTTAGGCATTATAGCGGGGGAGGGGGCTAAGACGGTACACTCAGTGCTAGTACACCTCAATACATGACCACAAGAGTTCGAGAACACCCAAAGTGAAGAAATGGAAACAACACGGGGCTGCCAGTGTACATAGTCACAGCACATACTCGCAGCAATACATA